>JAFLJL010015615.1:0-2500 GCA_018398815.1 Conus ventricosus
ATCATGAAGGGGTTTCTCCATCACCAACGCAGACAACTCGCCTGAGAAGTAAGGGGTACGTACTTCTATCTTAGCAACTGGAAACTCCCTCACAGTGCCATCGATTAGAGTACAGGTCTGGATTTGCCCTGTCAAATCCCCTTTATCGACCAGCGTTGTTCGTACTACACCGCATGAACAACCAGTGTCTCGTAACACTTTCACCCTCTGCTGGCCAATCCACCCTTCTTCCACTGGTAACGAACCACTCAGCCTAGTGCCCTCCATCCCTGACACTGACTGCTGTCCAGTACTAGCCATAGGCAGCACTCCACCCTCTTCAGACTGAATCCCCTTTGGTTCCACTGCAGGTCGTTTCCCTTGACGACCCTTATCCACCTCTTGCAAGGCTGCTGCCTTCTGGAACCTCATGCGACAATCCCTCGCCACATGTCCCTTCTTGTGACAAATGAAACACCTAATGTCCCTTTGCCCTTCCTTCTGCCCCACCACTGGGTTTGCAGACTTTGCAGAAAACTCCCTAGTCTCCTTGCACTCTTCTCACCTGTGCCTAGCACCTGTTTTCCCTGCACCTTAGTGCCCAAACGTGCCTCTCTATACACCTCTGCGAACTTCAACAACTGCCCTGCTGTCTCTGGCTGTCTCTCTTTCAAATGTATGGTTAACTCAGGGCCGCAACCTGACAAAATCTGTTCCTTCATAACTAGCTCTTTCAACTCAGCGAACTCCTTCTTCGTACCACTCAACTCTAACCATTTCTCAAAATAGTGATCTAGACGTGCACCAAACTGAGTGTACGTCTCACCTGCTTGTAATTTAGCTGAACGAAATTTCTTCCTGAACCCCTCCTCTGTGAGGTCAAATCCTTTCATCAACGATTCCTTCACAGCGCCGAAATCAGACTGTTGTTCTGCTGGTAACGCAGTGAAAATCTGCAATGCCTTACCCGTCAATAGCGCTGACAAAATGACTGCCCACTCTTCTGGAGGCCAACCCTGACTGGTCGCAAACGTTTCGAAACGACTGATGTATGCATCAATCGAATCGGTTCCTTCCGAGAATTTTGGCAACTTGGGTCGGGGAGCGTAGCTGCGCACAGAGTCACTGGAAACTGAACTCCCATCCTCGGTGGTCTCCCTCTGTATTCTCACTTTCTCTAGCTCTAATTGAACCTTTAATCTTTCCGTTTCCTGCTTCATTCTTTCTGTTTCCTGCGTTTCCCTAGCCTGATTATCATTAGCCTGAATCCTTAATTTTTCTGTTTCCTGCTTCATTCTTTCTGTTTCCTGCGTTTCGCTAGCTTTTAATCTTTCCTGCTCTGCTATTGCTATCTCTGCTGCGACACGGCGTCTTTCTGCTCGCTCATCTCTTTCCATCTTTTGTTGGTTTTCAACGAATGCTCGCAACTCATCTCCTGAGTAACCTAAATCACGAGCGACGCTCACGAGTTGTTCAATAGGGGTGTTCTTTTCTTCCGCCATTATATCTCCTTTTTTTTTTTTTTTTTTTTTTTTGGAACAAGATTTTATGACAACGACAGCCAAACTGGTGGTTACCGACACGAGTGACGTAATAGACAATCCTATGAATGATAATATTAGCTTGGGACAACGTAGTTAGTTTTTATAAGACGCCCAGCGCCTGACCCAACTATGAGAGCGAATTATAGGCAATCTGTGCGAAATGAGTACTCTGGGGCTGAAATGCCAAGCCTAGTATTAACTATCTTGGAAGCAATGCCAAGCCTAGTATTTAACTATCTTGGGAACATACAGTAAGACAACCCCTTGTCTTAGGATTACAATACTTGAATCCCACCCAGCTTCCTCTCTGAGAAGTTGAACAATTATAATAAATGGGCCAGAATATCCTGGCAGGCTCGCCAATAAATTGTCAACCTCGGGTGATGTCAGTGGAGGAAGGACTAGCGCACAGCCCAAACACACTCACAGCTTGCTTACGATCTCATTCATATATCATGCATTCGTCACATCAAACCACTAGTAAAGTCTATAACTTTACTACACATGATCATAGAACGAAACATCAATGCATATGGAATCAAATGAAATAAAACATTCTCTCTTTCCTGAACTTCACAAAATCATTTATCTAAAACATCATTAACTAACCCGGGTATAAATAGATTTCTACTTTACCTGGCCAGGTGATCTTAACTATTCACGAATCACTGTCTTTTCTTTTCTTTTCTTTTTCTTTTCACTGTCACTTTCACAACACGACACAACTGCTGGCACTGGTGTTGGTCTACTTGCACCGGTCAAGCTGGACTGCTGGCACCGGTCAGGCTGGACTGCTGGCGTTGGTCTGTGGTTCTGCTTGGCGAAGTGACGCTGCCAGGTATGAGGTCGAACCCCGGTTAGGATAGAACAGTGACTATCAACATCGATCTGTTCTCCTTTCTTTCTTCCTGCATTAACGCATTGCACTCTCTCTCTCTCTCTCTTCTAGTCTGCTCTTATCAAATGGACATGGTTGC
>JAFLJL010015615.1:7500-10000 GCA_018398815.1 Conus ventricosus
CATGTGGGGAATGCCAAAGTGTATTCGCAGGAGGTGCTGTGTTGGTATTAAAGCATTACTGTTTTAATGAGAACGTTTGACCGCTGTCCGAGCTTTACTCCCATTCTGATCTCACACAGACGTTGACTTCTTCGTTTGTCCGGCAGCATTCGTGCATAGTGCGCGCGCATAAATCAAGGTGAACGGTCAGGTGTGCGAGTGTTCCGGCAGTGAGTCTTCAGAGTGGCTGGCAACGTCTGGGGGGTGTGGTAACTCTGAGCACTGTCTCAACACTGTAAACGTCTCCGACGTCCGCGGACCGCCGTAAGCTTGGGTATTCAGCCCAGCCGGCATACGTGTCTGGTTGTTATCAACCGTGTTGCACGGGAGAAGCCAACTCGTACGTCGTTTCGCACACGCTCACACTTCACAGAACATAATTTTCCACATTCAGCCGGTTTGGGGCAGTCGCAAGCGCTTCTACTTTGCGTGTGCAATTCAGTCTTTTCAATTCTCTACATGTTTGAACTAAAATGAATACTCTGTGAGATCGAATTCATTACCGAGTCGACGTCGGTGAACCAATCACCGTTTCTGAAGGGAAGTAAGCCTCGCACGAATTGTCTTCTCCTGATCCGGGAAAGCGATTTTGATTGGACAGTTGCAAGCAATTAGAAGGGAAGATAACCCGAATAGAATACTGTTCTGATCTGCCAGCTATCCGCTCGCAATACTGCGGACATGTGCGGCCAGAGCTTGAAATAGCGTTGCTCAGCCCGTCAAGCCCCAAAACTTAACACGTCTGTGGGCTTCATTAGTGTTTGGGAGCACGGGATAATCGCCAACTTCCGCATTCACTCTTCATTCTGCAAGTCGTTGAAGGCATCGCAAAACCGAAGTTTTGGACCATCAAGGATCTCCACAACTGCTGCAGTTCCCGGTCCATGTACAAACATGAACTGGAACACCATCCAACAACAAACATCTGACGTGTCGTTTTGCCTCGGCACGCTCATTATACTGGGATCAACCTTGCCGCCCTCGAACACCGTTTTCCAAAAGGTGTGTGTGCTGTGTGTGTGTGTGTGCGGGGCCCCCGAGGACGACTTCTCTGCCAGTCGGTCTGTATCGAGCTCATCCCCAAGCTCTTCTGTGCCTGCACCGGATGGCTCGGCCGCCAACAGGAAGCAACTGTCAACCCAGCTCCGCGCACATGCCTGATACAATCATGGGAAGTGCGCGCCTGTGACACCCACGAGCTCACGGATGGATATATGTATGTCTACCCCCTCCCCCTATCCCCCCTCTCTCTCACTCTCTGTGGGAGTGGGGAGGGGGAGTGCGCCCCTGTGCATGCATGCACTCGCGTGTATGTATGCGTGCGTGATGATATGCTCAGGTATGCATGCTCGAATTTCACTCGGTACACCTATCCGGAGGCAATATCTAGCAAGCACATGTACTGATTCAAACAGTCTTTTAAATGTATGGTCTTTTTTTCCAATCAGTTCTTTTCGCCTATTCTGGATTTGGAGAAAATCAAAACAAGGAATGAATATCATCATCTTCGACTCTCTCCTCTCTCTCTCCTCTCTCTCTCTCTCTCTCTCTCTCTCTCTCTCTCTCTCTCTCTCTCATGCATATTGTTCACCTCGTTTTGTCATTTAAGCTGCTGAACAAAACATTTCCCTCAAGCAGTTTTGTCCAGCACGCCCCTCTCTGTCTATCCCTCGCTTCCAACCCCCCCCCCCCCCCCCCTCCTCTCCCAATTCCTCTTCGTACTCCCTCACCACCACAACCCCCTCTCTCCTTTTCTCCCCCTTCCCTCCATCCCCTAGCATCCACCAAGCAATCAGGCAAGCTACCTTCATCACCGACTTCAGGCAATCCCCTCTATCCATCTACTATCTACTTCTTTTTTTTTTTTCTCTTTCTCTTTTAACCACTTCCCCATTCCGTCTTTCCCACCCCCACCCCACCCTAAGTCTCTTCTACAGACCCCCATCCCCACCTCCTCATCCCTCTTTCCGAATCTTTCATCCCCTGTGTCAGCTGCAATACCAAACACATGTTTTTACACAGACAAAGAAGTTAACGGTATAAGAGAAAGGAAAGAAAAAGCGGCCGAGACTTCTAGAGAGAGAGAGAGAGAGAGAGAGGGGGGGGGGGGGGGGGGGGGAGGGAGAGAAGAATGCAAAAATGGATGGAAGGATAGTGAAAGGAAGGGGGAGGGAGAGGGAGGGGAGGGGGGATAAGTAGCAGACAGAAATGAAGGTCTAGCCATACATACTCTCTAATTTCTTTCTCTCTCTGCGTGTCCATGTATGACAAAAAATGTACGCTCATTAGCTGTCCTGTATCGATGCGGAGACGATCCTGATTTTGTCGTGTATCGGCCACGAGCAATGTATATCACCTGTGACCTTGTTGAGGTTGTTGTCTATTTCTGTTTTGTTTTTTTATGAATGCTAATAGATTAACGGTTGTACGTTGTCTTGTTCAAACGTCATCACGTCTTTTC
>JAFLJL010015615.1:17500-27334 GCA_018398815.1 Conus ventricosus
ATCAGCTCTCCCCCCCCCGACCACCCTTTCCCTTTTCCCCTCCCCCCGTCGCCCCCCCCCCTTTTTCCCGGGACCCGGTTCTTCAAAACCCTTGCCCCCATCACTCCTTAATTTCACGCCAGGTAAGCGAAATCAACACTCCCTCCCCCCTCCCCCCTCCTCGAATTTTCCACCCCCACCCCAAACCCCCTTTTCCCCCTCTCCTCTCCCTCCTCAGTTCCAGAGCCTCCCCCCGCCCCCCCTCCCCAAAACCCTCCCCCCACCCACCCCCCCATACCCCATCCATCCTTTCAAAAACCCCATCCCTACACCACCACCACCACCAACCCCACTCACCGCACCCCCAAATTTCCATCTTAATCCGTAAATAATCCGAAATTTCACAAATAAACACCCCCAAAAAGGCTGGCCGGGGCCCGCAACAACAAACCATCCGTCTTTAAAAAACCCCCCCCCCCCCCCTTCCCCTTTCACCCACCACCCCCCCTCCCCCCCAAACCCGTTCCCTACTTTTTATCCCCTGCCCTCCCAAACCCCCCCCCCCCCCCCCCCACCCCCTAAAACCCCCATCCCCATCCCCTTTTAAAAATCCTGGACCGCAAAGGGGAGGATCTTGCGTCTCCGGCCCATAAAAGGGCGGCGGGGAAACACGGGGCAAACCAAAAAGCAGCACACAGCAGCAGCATCACACTTTGGGCGGGGGGTACCAAAGAAAGAGAAGCAGCAGCTTTACCACTTAAACAAATCCCCCGGGAAATTTAAACCCCCCTGTTTGGCTTATTTTCTCCTTAAACGGCCACCTGACAGCTTAAACCTGGTGACCGGGCCCCAAATCATCGAAAAAGGGCAGGGGGGTTTTGAAGGGGGGCGGGGAGGGGGGAGGGGGAAAAGGGGGTGGGGGGGCTGGGAAGGATTGGGGGGGGTTAGACAAGCCATCGCAGCTACTGTTGCCAAACTTTTTTCCTTTTCTTTCCCCCCCCCCCCCCCCCCCCCTCCCCAAATCCCCCCCCCGTTTTCCTCTCATTCTATCCTCTCTATCCCCCCCCCCCCCCCCCCCCCCCCCCCCTTTTTTTTAAATAAACCGCACATTTTGGATGTTTCAAAAAGAACCTCCCAAGAAACCACCGTCCCTTTATTCTTTCATTCTGTCTTTTCCAAAAATATAAACCCCCCCCCCCCCAAAAAAAAAACCCCCCTTTTTGGGGGTCGAAAAGCCCCCCTTCCCCCTCCCCCCCAAACCCCCGGCCAACCACCAACCCCTGTCCTTCTTCTTGCATGGGAAAAATCCAAAGTTTGTAATGATTGGGGAAAAGAAAAAGAAGAAGAAAAGGGAAGAAGAAGAAAAAAAAGAAAAAAAAAAGAAAAAAAGGGGAGGAGGGGATTTGGGGGAGGAGACAAGAAAAAAGGGAAAGAGGGAAGAGGGGGGTGTGGGGGGGGGGGGGGGGGGGGGGGGGTGGGGAAAAGGCTGAGACGGGAGAGGAGAGAGAGACAGAAAAGACAGATAAGAGAGGGGGAGAGAAGAGAGAGGGACAGCCCGAGAGAGGGGAGAAGGACGGGCTTTGGGAAGACAAAGGGATGGACGGCGGGACAGACAATTTGACGAAAGACGGACGGGAAAGAAAAGACAGAGAAGTGGGGGGGGGCAAGGGGGGGGGAGGGGCTTGTGAGAGAAAGGGGGGAGGGAGAGACAGGGGAAAGAAAAAAAGGGAAAAACCCAAAGGAAAGAGGGGGGAAGGAGGAGAAAAAGAGAGAGAGAGAGAGAAGAAAAAGAGAGAAAAAAGAGAGAGAGAGAAAAGGGAAGAGAGAGAAGAGAGAAGAGGGAAGGATGCGGCGCTAAACGAGGGGAGAGAAGAGAGAAAAGAGAAAAAGAGAGAGAAAAGAGAAGAGAGAGGAGAGTAGAGAGAGGGGGAGGGGGCGAGAGAGAGAGAGAGGCAGACAGACAGACAGACAGCCCGACGGAAGGGAAAGAGAAGAGAAAAAATTGCTTGTGTTCAAAAAAATTCAAAGATGAATTGCCCTCAAACCCGGGGGAGCACGTGGATTTATTATGGGGGGGGGAAGGGGGAAAACTTCCTGAATTAAATTTTTGGGCCCGGGCGAAAAGGTGCGTGGGGGGGCTCTGTGCGTTTTTAATTAACTTTCTTAACCGCAGCAAACAAAAAAAAGATTTTGAAAAAAAAGGGGGAACACACACCCACCCCCAACACACACGCACCACCAACACACACACAAAACACAAAAAAAACGGGGGGCCCCGGGGCCCCGGGGCGCGTACAAACACAAAACACACCCAAACTCACACAAAAAACATGAATGCAGGGCGCACCCCTACACACTTTCCCCCAAACCCAGCCCAAAAACACAGGGCTCACCCGCCGCCCGCACGCACCACGCACCCACTCCACCCAAACCCCCCCTAAACAAAACAACACCAGGGACCAACTGAAACCAGTTCCTGCAGGTTAACTTTAAGTGTCCCAACCCGCCACCCCGGGCTTCCCAACCTTGGTCTTTTTGCACACATCTCACCAATTTTTTTTTTTTAAAGTCAAAAGATAAATGGGGGGGGGGGGGAAAGGGGCAGACAGGGGATTTTGCGGGTTTCTGGGGCCTCCATAAACATCATCATAAACCATCATCATAAATAAACTTTTATCATCATCATCACGTCCCTGAACTATCCTGTCGACCTTTTTTGGGGGCCCGGGGGGCCCTTTTCAAAATGACCTGAGTAACATTTTTGCTGGGAACAGGGCAAAAACTTTACTTTTGATAACACTTTAATTTTCAGATGGCGTTCAGTTTTTAAATGCCCCAAATCACTCTAAATGATGAAGCATTTTTCCCAAGAGAGGGGGTTTTTAGAAAACCCTACCCCACGAAAATACAAGTACCACCCAAAGACAACACATTTTTGGGGCAGGCAGCTGAAATCCCTGAATCCTTTTTTTAAAACAAACTTTTTAAACTCACGGTCGGGGAACACTGTGAATAAAGGGGCAGGGAACAAGGTTTAAAAACTGAAGGGATGAAAAACTGGGAATGCATAGAAAATTTTCCAGAATGAGAGAACCACCCAGAGATCATCGGAGGAGTGGCATAAAACCGGAAAATTTTTTTCTCGAGCTCTTTTAAATCAAAACAAATGATTCGAACGAACTCACGGGGCCTTTAAACAAAGCAAAAAGGGACCCAACGCACCTCTAAAAGACAAAAGGGTTTGTCCCCCGGCCCAAAGCCAGCATTCTGGGGGAATCCAGCAGCGGGCCCAGGTTCTAGCCATAAATTTTGGAGCAAGGAGTTTTAACAGGCCTCAGCCTAGGGCCCTCATAAAAACACTGGGGATTTCGGTTTAAGAAAAGGGACGTAAAAACCTTAAAGGCAAATAAAAAAGGGCCCACTGAAAAAAAATTTCCATCGGGATCTACCGAGAGGAACAAAAAAACTTCAAAAGGGTTTAACTTTTCCCCCTTTTTTGGGTTGCCGTTAGCATTTGGAGTAAAACATCTCTTAAAAAAGGCCCGCCTTGAAAACCCCATCCACCCAAAAGTTGTTTTTTTGAACCCCGGGCCATTTCCCGGGGTGGGGAAAAAAAAAAAAAAAAATTTGGGGCATAAAAGGAAATTTTGGAAAGTCGTAAACCTGGGGCCCCGGGCCCCCGGCCCCCCTTGGGCGGGGAAAAAGAGTGGGGTTTCAAAACACTTGTGTGCTTTGGGGCGCGCGGGGTGTGTGTGTGTGTGTGTGGTTTTGTGGTTTGGGGGGGTTTTTTTTGTGTGTGTTGGTGTGTGTGTGTGTGTGGGGTGTGGGGGGGGGGGGGGGTTTTTTTTCCCCTAAAAGCCCCTTCTTTTTCCCAACCTCCCCTAGATTTTGCGGGGGGCCTTCAACTCGCAATTAAAACTGCAAAGCTCGAACCCCACAGAGCTGGGGGCTGTTTTAGCTTCTTTTCACAGACAAAAGGAGGCTAAAATTTCCCGACAGTGTTTCATAGAAAAATTTGGGGGCGAACTGGCGTATCTCGGGGGGGGAAAAAATTTGGGGGGGGGGGAAAAAAAAAAAAGGGGGTTTTTAAAAAAAAAAAGAAAACCCCCCGGGGTTTTGGGGGGGTTTTTTTTGGGTTTTTCCCCCCCCACCCCCCTTTTCCCTTTGGCCCTCGGAAAAAGATTTTTTAAAACCCCCAAAAACCCCCCCGGGGTTTTGGGGTGGGGTGTGTGGGGTGTTTTTTGTTTTGGGGGGGGGGGGTTTGGGGGGGGGGGGGGGGGGGGGGCCCCTGCGGGGGGGGGGGCGTCCGGGGGGGGGGGGGGTTTTTTTGCTTTTGGCTTTTTTTGGCCTTTTTTTTTTTTTTTTTTTTTTTTTTTTTTAAAAAAATTTTGGGGGGGGGGGGAAAAAAAGGGGGTAAAAAGGGGGAAAAAAAAAAAATAAAAACCCAAAAAAAAAAAAGGGAAAAAAAAAAAAACCCCCCCCTTTTCCCCCTTTTCCCCCCCTTTAAAAACCCCCTTTGGGGGAAAAAAAGGGGGGCAAAATTTTGGGGGGGAAAGGGGGGGGGGGGAGGAAGGGGGGGGTTTGGGGGGGGAAAAAAGGGAAAAAAGGGGGGGGGGGGGGTTTTAAAAAAAAAAAAAAAAAAGGGGAAAAAAAAGGGGGCCTTTGGGGGAAAAAAAAAAAACCCCCCCCTTTGGGGCCCAAAAAAAAAAAAACCCCCTTAAAAAAGGGGGAAAACCCCTTTCCCCCTTTTTTTTTAAAAAAAAAACCCCGAAAGGGGGGGGGGGGGGGGGGGGGAAAAAAAAAAAAAAAATTGAAATTTTGGGGGGGGGGGGGAAAAAAAGGGAAAAAAAAAGGGGGGGGGGAAAAAAAAGGGGGGGGGGAGGGGTTGGGGGGCCCGGGGGTTTTTTAAAGGGGGAAAGGGGGTTTTTTTTTGGGGGGGGGGGGGCCCCCCCCCCCCCCCCTTCAACCCCCAGCCCCCAAAAAAAAACACCACCCGAAAACCCCCAATGGGACCAAACCCCCCCCCCCCCCCCCCCCCCCCCCCTTCCCCCCCCCGGGCCCAAAAACCCCCCGGGGGAAAAAAAAAACCCCTTTCCCGGGCCCTTTTTCCCCCTTTTCCCCAAAAAAACCCAAAAAAAAAACCCCCCAAAAAAAGGGGGAAAAAAAATTTTTTTGGGGGAAGGGAAAAAAGAAAATTTAAAAACCCGTTAAAAAAAAAAGGGGGGAAAAAGGGGGAACCAAAAGGGGGGGGGGGGGGGGGGGGGGGGGGGTTAAAGGGGGTTTAAAAAAGGGGGGGGGAAAGGGGGGGGGGGGGAAAAATTTAAAAGGGGTTTTTCCGGGAAAAAAACCCCCCCAAAAAATTTTTCCCCCCCCTTTTTCCCCCCTTTTTGCCCCCCCAAAAAAAAAAAAACCCCCCTTTTTTTTTTTTTTTTTCCCCCCCCCCAAAAAAAAAAAACCCCCCCCCCCTTTTTTTTAAACCCCCCCCCCCCCCTTTTTTTTTCCCCCCCCCCCCCCCCCAACACCCCCCCCCCCCCCCCCCCCCCCCCCCCCCCCCCCCCCCCCCCCCCCCCCCCCCCCCCCCCCCCCCCCTTTTTTTTTCCCCCCCCCCCCCCTTTTCCCCCCCCCCCCCAAATTTTTTTTTTACCCCCCCCCCCACCCCTTCCCCCCCCCAAAAAAAAAAATTTTTGGGAAAAAAAAATTTTTTTTTTTTTTTGGGGGGGGGGGGGGGGGGGGGGGGGGGGGGGGGGGGGGGGGGGGGGGGGGGGGGGTTTTGGGGGGGGGGGGGGGGGGGGGGGGGGGGGGGGGGGGGGGGGGGGGGGGGGGGGGGGGGGGGGGGGGGGGGGGGGGGGGGGGGGGGGGGGGGGGGGGGGGGGGGGGTTTTGGGGGGGGGGGGGGGGGGGGGGGGGGGGGGGGGGGGGGGGGGGGGGGGGGGGGGGGGGGGGGGGGGGGGGGGGGGGGGGGGGTTGGGGGGGGGGGGGGGGGGGGGGGGGGGGGGGGGGGGGGGGGGGGGGGGGGGGGGGGGGGGGGGGGGGGGGGGGGGGGGGGGGGGGGGGGGGGAAAAAAGGGGGGGGGTTTTTTAAAGGGAAAAAACCCCTTTTTGGGGGGGGGGGGGGGTTTTTTTCCCCTTTTTTTGGGTTTTTTTTTTTTTCCCCCCCACCCCCCTTTAAAAACCTTTTTCCTTTGGGGGAAGGGGTTTTTTGGGGGGGGGGGTTTTGGGGGGCGGGGGGGCCCCCCCCGGGGGGAAAAATTTTTTGGGGGAAAAGGGGGAAAAAAAGGGGGGGGGGGGTTTTTTTTTCCCCCCCCCCCCCCCCCCCCCCCCCAAATTTTTAAAAAAAAAACTGGGGGTTTTAAAAATTTTTTTTTTTTTTTCCCCCCCCCCCCCCCCCCCCTTTTTTTTTTTTTAAAAAATCTTTAAAAAATTTAAAAAAAAGGGGTTTTTCCCCCTTTTAAAGGGGTTTCCAAATTTGGGTTTTTCCCTTCCCCCAAAAATTTCCCCCCCTTTTTTTGGGGCCCAAAAAAAAAATTTTTTTTTTTTCCCCCCCCCCTTTTTTTTTCCCCCCCCCCCCCCCCCCCCCCCCTTTTTTTTTTTAAAGGGGTTTTTTTTAAAAAAAAAAAGAAAACCCCTAAATTTTTTTTTCCCCCCCCCCCAAAAAAAAAAAAAAAAAACGAAAAAAAAAATTAAAAAAAAAAAAATTTTTTTTAAAAAAAAAACCCCAAAAAAAAAAACCCCTTTTTTTTTTGGGAAAGGGGGGAAAAAACCCCCAAAATTGGGGGCCTTTTCCCCGGGGGCCCCCCCCCCCCCCCCCCCCCGGGGGGGGGAAAAAAAGGGGGTTTTAAAAAAAAAAATTTTTCCCCCCTTTTTTTTTAAAAAAAAAATTTTTTTTTAAAAAAAAAAAAAAAATTTTTAAAAAAAACCCCTTTTTTTTCCCCTTTTTTCCTTCCCCCCCCCCCCCCCCAAAACAAAAAAAAATTTTTTTCCCCCTTTTTTTAAAAAAAAAATTTTTTTTTGGGGGGGAAAAATTAAAAAAAAAAAAAAAAAAAAAAAAAAAAGAGAAAAAAAAAAATTTTAGAAGGTTTTTTATAAACCCCCCCCCCCCCCCCCCCCCGGGGCCCCCCCCCCCCCCCCCCCGGGGGTTGGGGAAAATTTTTTAGGGGTTTTTTTTTTAAAAAAAAAAAATTTTTTTTTAAAATTTTAAAAAAAAATCAAAAAAAATTTTTTTCCCCCCCCCCCCCCCCTTTAAAAAAAAGGGGGGGGGCCCCACCCACCCCCCCAAAAACCCCCCCCCACCCAAAAAAAAAAAATTTTTTTTTCCCCCTTTTTTTTAAAATTTTCCCCCTTTTTTTTCCCTTTTTTCGGAAAAAAAAAAAAAAAAAAAGGGAAAAAAAAAAAGGGAACCTTTTTAAAAAAAAATGGGGAAAAAAAAAAAATTTTAAAAAAATTTTAAAAAAAAAAAAATTTTAAAAAAAAAGGGGGAAAGGGGGGGGGAACCCCTTTTTTAAAAAAAAAGGGGCCGGGCCCCTTTGGGGGGGAAATGGGGGGGCCCCCCCCGGGGAAAAAAAATTTTTTTTTCCCCCCCCCCCCCCCCCCCCTTTTTTTTTGGGCCCCCCTTTTTTTGGAAAATTTTTTTTTGGGGTTGGGCCCCCCCCCCCAAAACCCCCCCCCCCCCAAAACCCCCCCCCGGTTTTTTCCCCCCTTTTTTTTTTTTACCCCCAAAAAAAAACCCCAAAAAAACCCCCCCAAAACCCAAAACCCCCCCAAAAAAAAAAAAAAAAAACCTTGGGGGGGTTTTTATTTAAAATCATAAACTAGATACAGTAACTAGATATAGATATAGCGACAGATATAGAGATCATAAGAACGTTTCGCTTCCATCTGCTTCTGGATATTGGCCCGCCCCAGTTTCTACGAGTACATGTGGATACAAACCTTTTCTCCCGTTTTTACTGCAACGTTTTCTTTTTCTTTCGGATGTTGCTGACATAAAAAAAAATATTAAAAAAAAGAAAGAAGAAAAATCACCAGGGAACCGAGCAACGGAGAGAACAAATGGTAACTCAGAGACACCGAGTTTCGACCTATAATGTCTTCAACAGACAAGACAAACACGCAACGGTAAAGGGAGAAAAGAGAGCAGCGACTCAACTGTGCTTGGACGACGTCCTTTGGTAGGAATAGAACGAAAGACGGGAGTTATCTCACTTTGTGTTCGGGAAAGTGCAGACCTCCGCCAAGTCAAATAAATATTGGTTCCCCGCCCCCCCCCCCCCCCCCCCCCTTCCCCCCTTCGAGTCAGTCCAGGGACGCACACACACACACAAAACACACACACACACACACACACACACACACACACACACCCTGCCAAAGAAAGTCACAGACAGTAGTACAGCTGGAAGAAGTTACTGCCTGGTTACTTTCATTTTTCAAACAGGACACGTAAAGATTCCAAATGCCAACATTTGTATCACTACGAAGCGCTAACATTCTATGAAACTGTACGGCTCCGCAGATATTTATAAATGCATTCGTGACAGTAACTTCACAGTGTTCATGTTCAGAGAAAAATCTTAATTTTCAGATAATTTTGTCGAAATGTGACCAGATCCTGGATCCGTCGTTTGATCCACATCGCTGCGACCGATCTGCACCGAAATTGACTGCCTTCATTTGGGGCCAGGTTCCCATTTTTCCCTCCGAGTTTCCTTACCGTCGGTCCTTTACTTTTGGCGCGACAGAAGTTGCCTGTGTCTGGGCCACACTCCTTGCTGTGGACATTTGTTGGCTAAAATAAGGTAAGTAGGGTGCTCCTCTCTCTCTCTCTCCTCTCTCTCTCTCTCTCTCTCTCTCTCTCTCTCTCTCCTCTCTCTCTCTCTCTCTCTCACTCACACACACACACACACACACACACACACACACACACACACACACACACACACCACACACACACGCACGCACGCACACACGCACACACACTGTGTGTGGTGTGTGTGTGTGTGTGTGTGTGTGAAAGGAAAAATTCTTTTTATTTTGGTGTCTTCTAGCCCAGGTGCAAACTCTTTCTTTTAATTAATGTCTTTACTTCAATCAGTTTTAAATACGTTTAACGTATCAGAAACGATACATTCCTCTTTGTTTTAGTGTCTTCTAGCCCAGATTCAAACTGTTTCTTTCTAATAAATATCTTCACTTGAGTTATATTTCAGTGCTTTGTGTGTGTGCATGTGCGTGCGTGCGTGCGTGCATGCGTGCGTGCATGTGCGTGTGTGTGTATGTGCGCGCGCGCGCGCGTTTTGTGCGTGCGTGCGAGAGAGAGAGAGAGAGAGAGAGAGAGAGAGAGAAAAGAGAAAGAGAGAGGGAGGGACAGAGAGAGAGAGGAACAAGAGAGAGAGAGAGAGAGAGAGAGAGAGAGAGAGAGAGAGAGAGAGAGAGACAGAGAGAGAGAGAGAGAAGACAGAGAGAAAGAGAGAGAGACAGAGAGAGAGAGGAACAGAGAGAGAGAGAGAGAGAGAGAGAGAGAGAGAGAGAGAGAGACAGAGACAGAGACAGAGACAGGGTGTCCTGGATGCCTTGTGAGGATGCCTTGTGATGAGAGGAAACCGACTATAGAAACAGCTGCAGACACTTCACAGTCAGACACAAACTGATGTGCTAGAATCACGGCCCTTCACAATTCTGACCACAGGACTCTTTAGAATTCCAAGCGTCGGGAATCCTGGATCCCTTAAATTAACAGCCGCGGGAGTCTGTTACAGCATATGGTGGTTCTTTTTCTTTTTTTTTTCCAAACTTCGCAGGCAGATACTTCTCTTGGGAAAGAAAAAAAAACAGCATGTTAGTCACCGATTGGGCGATTC
>JAFLJL010015616.1:0-18119 GCA_018398815.1 Conus ventricosus
AGAACAATGGAGTGATACTGACAGAACTTACCACCCTCCATACAGGTGGATGGAAGAACAATGCAGTGATACTGACAGAACAAGTGGATGGAAGAACAATGGAGTGGTACTGACAGAACTTACCACCCTCCAGGAAGAACGAATGAGTAGGTGTCACAGAAGAAGAACATATCCTGTATCATAATGGAGCAGAAGACGGACAGACATACACGTAGCCGTGGGAAACAGTTAACAAGAGCACCAGGAGTGCTGTTTTTTGAAAGCTGCTCTGTTTCAATAATATTTTTCAACGAATCTGTTGTTGGATGAAACTTTAGAACACTCAGAATCCCAAAATATTGCATGAGCATTAAAGTTGCCAACAATGATCCATTTCTTACTTGCTAAATCTGTATTCTTCATCCAGTCTGTATTATCCTCTTGGGGTCCATTAGGATAATATACAGAAAGTACATTGTAAACTGAGTCTTTGTTCACTTGATTACAGCACCTGTAGCAAATACACCTTCATCTTCCTGCGGCACCGGAAATGGAACCATCCTAGTAAATTCCAGGTCCCGTCTGATGTATAGCGCAGTCTGGACTTTTTTGTTTGAGTTACTGACTGTGTAAAGTGGAGGGTAGAAATAATTCTCCAAATTAGGTAGTCTGTGCTTTTCCACATTCAGAGACTGAAGTGCTAGCACAGAATGGTTTCCCTCCAGAACATGATTTTCAAAAGATAATATATTACTGGAAGTGATCTGGCATTCCCTTGAAATATTTGAAACAATCATTTTGCTTAGCTTTCATGGCAGACTGCAAGTTGTAACATAACTGCTGTTATGCAAATTATAGGCTTTCATGGCACATTCTCCACCAAACAAGATTGATTGATATTGAGAGTGACCTATTACAGTGGTGATAAATACGAAATAGCCCACATTGGGAAACACCTTCTTAACAAATAAACTATACATTCAAAGAAAACACGAAAAGAACAATGTTATAAAAACAATAAACCAATGTCTGAATAGCGCACTACTAAGTATACTGATATGAGAACGATGAAGGCTATGAACACTCGTTATTCAGGGAACTTGTATGTCTCAAAAGCGCAGGTCTGACCTCAATTAACACTTGCAATGATGAATGTATTAGTTTTATTAAATGATGGTTGAATCACAAGAATTCCAGATGTTTCAACTCACAAACCTAGCGCGATAGATTTATCCTTAGTTTCACCTAGCATAGCAGTAAACTGTAATTGGTCTATAGGAGAAGATTGTTTGGGAAGTGATCACCTCCCATTACTATAATCTTTGATGATGCCATAAATAATGATGTAACGAACATCGAAGACAAAATCCCAAAGTTTAATTATAAACTTGCCAACTGGGATGCCTACCAGATTTTTCTTGCATCGTATAACATAACATTTATTAAACAGTAAACAAGTGGGGTATGTTTTGCTCCCATAAGGAAACCTAACACAGAGTAACTTTTATTCAAGACTGGCACAGCCTTTTAAACTTGAATAAAGTCAGACAAATACATAACGAACATTCTAATAGTGGGGAAAAAACAAGCGCAGGCCAACAACTGAACTGTCTTCACAGTAATGACCCGGCAAAGATTTGGACTTAAGGAGGGAGAGGAGAGGGGAGTTCGAAGATGGAGAAACTGGGAACATGAAATTAAAAAAAAATATGTTACAGATATGAAAACTCTTCACTAGCTGCATAAGGGAACCATCGCAATCCCTTTTGACGGCAGATATATTTGTATTGCCTGCTCTGAGGCCTTTCGCCCGCTGGGTCGGGACTCATCAGGAAGAGAACTAATAAATGCCGCTTCTGGCTCACCGGTCTCAACTAGTTTCGACCGGGTGACTCCAGAAGCGGCATTTATTAGTTCTCTAACA
This sequence comes from Conus ventricosus, assembly GCA_018398815.1. Classification (NCBI taxonomy): domain Eukaryota; kingdom Metazoa; phylum Mollusca; class Gastropoda; order Neogastropoda; family Conidae; genus Conus; species Conus ventricosus. Next base: position 1,904 of record JAFLJL010015616.1, read on the forward strand.
AGTAAGATTTTAATAACCAAAAAATAACGGCCCTACAATACTAATTTACTAAACTTTCAGACAGTAACGTAGGGGGAAAGCAGCAGTGGCTGAACACACCCCATAGAGTACCGTAGGGAAAAGCAGCAGTCGCTGAACGCACCCCATACACAAACGGTGGAGCAGGTAAGCCTTTAATTGCTAATTGTCGACCTGCCTAAGGACTCCGCACTATCAGAATACTGCAGAGACCTGCCATTAAGCCGACACCTGATTACTTAATTTGCGCTGTTGGGTGTTATGACTTGGCAACGTACAAGACCGCGTGACAGGACATGACGTAGAAACCAGCGCCCCCTACCAACACCTCTTAGTTTAGCCATAGATTCCAAAGCAGACGGTCGTGTTTGTTCACAGAGGAACGGCTTCTTGCTATAGGTGATTGTGTTTTAATACAACTGTATGGCGGAGTATCTAAACAAAAGAAAATCAGACGGGCCTAGTTCTTTACCTCCTAAGCCAAAGAGAAGTATTGCTTTTTTGGAAGGTGAGGAGAAAGAAAAAAACGAGAACCTACTATTGATGAACTACACAAGCACCTTGAAAGCTTGTTAATTCAAGACAGAGATTTAGCCGATATATTTGAAAGAGATTGTTGTTAACTTTGAAAAGCTTTTAACTTTTGAAGAAATGATCTATTCAAAAAGCTCCAAATGTTCAGTGACAGGTGTACTACCTAGTAGTTCAGAAAACTTCTCCACCTTGTGGTGTTCGTGACACAGCGGCAAAGCAGACGACATGGAACACGACTCGGGCTGGGCCCAAACAGGGCCAGTGTTGTTACTGGTTAATTATAGCGGGTGTATACACATGACGTGCTTGAACCTATGTAGCAGGAGTAATTGAGTTACTTTCACAGCGGTAGTTTTGCCTGGCTGCTAGAAAGCGCCCAAAAAACTAGGCCAATCGGCAGAGTCTGCCGATTGACCCACAAAGCCCTCTCTACCCCACCTGCTGGAGCTGTGCCAACACTCCCTTCACCTCTAGTGTTGTTACTGGCAAATTATAGTGGGTGTAGCGCTGTTCGCTAATTACTAAGTAGTCCAATACGTGCGACTGTAAGACCACAGCAGACCTACCGCTGACGTGGTTCTAATATAGTAACGATCATGCATGACCGGTAGCCATCTTACCAACCTACAACTTGCTGCTCTGACGTGGTTCTAAATATAGTAACGATCATGCATGATCGGTAGCCATCTTGCTGCTCTGATGTGGTTCTAAATATAGTAACGATCATGCATGATCGGTAGCCATCTTGCCAACCTACAACTTGCTGCTCTGTGACATTTCCCCTTCACTTTCCCATAAGCACTGTCCTGTCTATTGTTTGTTTGATGTTTGTATTTGTTTGTTGTTTGTTTGTGTTTGTGTTTGTTGTTTGTTTGTGTGTGTGTGTTTTGTCCCACCCCACCCACCCCACGCACGCACACACCCACCCCACGCACGCACACCCCCCACCCCACCCACGCATGCACACACTCAAGTCACTTCTAAGTTCTTAACTCAAGTCACCCCAAGTCACTTCTAAGTTCTTACTCAAGTTCTTACTCAAGTCACTTCTAAGTTCTTACTCAAGTCACTTCTAAGTTCTTACTCAAGTCATCCTCAAGTCATCCTCAAGTCACCCAAGTCACTTCTAAGTTCTTACTCAAGTCGAGCTCAAGTCATCCTCAAGTTCTTACTCAAGTCGCCTCAAGATTGTAATTAAGTCATCCTTTAAGTACAACCAAGTTCTTATTCAAGTTATCTTATAATTATCAAAAAAAAATACAATCTATGTTTTTGTCTTAAACAGCAGATGTCTAATATAGTACACACACGCCTCAAAAAACGCGTCATCGTCGAGGATGTCTTGCTCAGCGTCCTTGGCGCGAGATCGGTTAGCATAGATCTTAATGAAGTTCTTACATCGTAAGCAACCGCATTGATTACAATTCTGGTCTATGGAAATGTCTTTTATAGACTCCATGTCTTTATTTATTGACTCCATCATTTTAAACAAATAATAATCCACCATAATCTATTTTTATCAAAAAATTTTAAAATTAAGTTCTTAAAATATTATTGCATCTTAAATGGATCAAAATGATCTTTTGTTGTTGGCGGTTCTGGCGTGCTGTTGTGTTCGTTTTTTGTATTTAGTGGTTGAGATTGTTTGGACTTTGGTTCTTGGTGTCGCTGTTTATATATTTTATAACCGTAATAACCGCCCCCAGCAGCAGCAAGGACGCCAAAAATGACAACAGTTTTAAGTTCAATATTCCATGAAGACTTTGGTGTTGTAGGCTTTGAATTAACTTGTTCTTGTTCTGGCGTTTTTATAGCCGATGTTGAAACACTGGCTGCGGCTCTTTTTCATTATGAGTTATATTCTGTGATTGTAACATTACTTTTTTTTGTTTGTTCCACTCTGCTACTTTTTTTTCCTGCTGCAACACGTCCAGGATGAGGCTTTTTACTGTTATATTCTCCACCTGATTCAATGTTTTCTGATTCTGCTGATTTTCTGGCTCGTTCATTTTGAAGGGAAATAAAATCTATATGATTAAAAGTAATTAATCCCATGATTAATGGCGATAACAATGTTCCAAATCTGTAGTATAGATCACATCCTAGAGACTCTAATGACTTTGTTAAAACTGGATCCTGCGTTAAATCATACATAAAATCTTGTTCAGAATCAATGGGGCAAATCTACTGACTAGTTTAGTGTACAAACTAAGAACCGTTTGCCCGACACTTTTTACCATTCTTGATCCTAGTTGCGCTTCATACCTGTTATGATACTTTATAATGTCTTGCGGCGACATCTGTTGAATCTGTTCTATGCTGAATTCATTTCCGAGGAACTGTTTTGTTTTCCCACATGCTGCCAAAGAATACAGCCTTTCCTTTTTGGGCATAATATCTGGGTCATCAACCAGGTCATTTGTAATCATAAGTTCAGGAAGGTTTAGTAGATCATCAGTGTTCATGTTTTTATTAATTATAATTATTTTGTTTTTAAAAATGAGCGCCGAAAAGACTGTTGCCAATCTTGTTTACCATTCTGCTGTTATTGGTGGCCTAAGTATAGGATACACGATGCTTGGTAAAAGCTTGTTAAAAATAAAGCCAGCAGATCTGGCAACTAGACTTTGAGGATTCAGCAAAACTGATTGCTATTATTGCAGCTTCATTTGCTACGAAAGATTTTCTAGTTAAGCAAGATATAATTCCAGAGAATATAAATATGTAAAATTGAAAAAATACATTTGTAAAAATGGCTTCACTCATAATGATGATAGGCGGCGCAGTAGTGAATGCGCTTGCTTTTAGCGGAAGTAATTACGCATTTAGTAAACTACGGGATGACGGCGAGAGAAAAAGACATAACAAAGCTGTGGAGCAACTAGCTGCAGCACAAGATCGCTATGAAAAGCGAGAATTGAGCAGTTAGATTTCATTAACGATACCCTGAAAAAACAGGGGCATGCAGCTTACACATTTAAAGACGTTGATCAAGCAATAAAAGAATATTATCTTGTAACAGGCAAACCAATCGAGACATTGCCCCACCAAAATTCAGTGACTTTTATCAACCATCCGAAAAACAAAAGATGCAAGAAATCGTGTTTATCGTCTTTGGTATGACCGTCGTGTATTTTGTTGCACATAATATTGGCTGAATAAAAATGAACAAAATCTATTATTCACCGAAAGGATATTGGAAGGGAATAACAGCAATTAAAAAGCTAAGTCAAGCAGCGGGAGTCAGTGAACAAACAGCAAAAGAATGGCTATCTAAACAAGCGATTTGGCAAATTTATTTACCTGCGCCTAGGCGAATACAGAGACCGCACTTTGTGAATACAATACCGAACGACACCCATCAAATGGACCTTCTATATTTACCTCATGATACGATTAGACGAAAAAGATTTAAGTACGCACTCACAGTCATTGACATAGCTTCAAGATACAAAGATGCAGAACCATTAACACAAAAGAGTGCTTCTGCTGTTGCTGTTGCCATACAACTGATATACCAACGAGGCCCCTTAACTTATCCTCGCATGATTCAAGTCGATGATGGAAAAGAATTTAAAGGTCGAGTGAATCAATTATTGTTAAAACATAGAGTTACCATTAAAAGAGGCACCTGGGAGTTCACAGATCACAGGCTTTAGTTGAAAACTTTAACAAACAGTTAGCCGAAAGACTTTTTTCCTACAGTATCACAGAGAGCTTATTGACAATTCTCGCAACACAGAATGGGTTAGAAGACTGCCTCAGTGCTACGCGCAATGAATAATGAAGAATTTAAAGGGTTTAAAACCAGTACAAGCAATCAAAAAACAAACAATAGATGTTGCTGAAGGAGAGTCTTCATCCAGCAAACTATTGCTGTTTGGTTTGAAAGTAAGGTACCTTTATTTACGGGGGAAGCAGAAGGGGACACTCGCATCAGGGCAACGATCCAGTTTGGAGTGTTGATCCATATGAATAAAAGAATTGTAAAAATGAATCCGCCCGTGTATTATTTACGAGAAACTGACACAACAAAACAACCGGCTCCTCAAAGATCTTTTGTGAAAGAGAACTGCAGATAATCCGCCAGACACAGTTCCGCTTTAATTAATTTATGGTTCTCCAATGCCCAATTGCATATGAAAACTCTGGATTAACAAACACACGTTTTGTGTTTGTTCTATCTAATGACTTCTTTGTTACAACGGTTGTGTTGATCTCATGTAGATTAGATCGTAGTTTTACGTTGTTATGATGAAAAGTCTTATTGCCAAACAATGCCTCTTTGTAGTTGTCATGTGATATGTTGACTGCACAACACTGCGAGATATTCCTTTTGCTTTCTTAATGGTTTTCTCCTGGCTCGAAATACTGTACATTTTTCGACCTTAACCCAACAAACTCCTTAATCACCCCTCCGGATAATTCATCCTTCATCTTTCCTAAAACCTTCTTGTTTAAACGGTTGAATGCAAAGGCGAATCTTTAGGATAATCAGATGTGTCGTACCATCCCGCATGCCCTTTAGCTACTTCTAATTCCATGTCTTTATAGATGTCTTCAGTAGGGATATCTATAACAAAACTGTCTGTATCTGTGTAAAGTACTTTGGACTCTGGATACAAGGGTTTTAAAGTAGTCATAAAGAAACTCTAACATTAAAAGCTTTGATAATTCTAAAACAGTAAACCCAATAAATACAGGTTTGTCCAATTTGACTTTTTTTTTTCATTATTATGCCAAAAAGCTGATCATGAAATCTTCTGAAGTCCTGATAATTAGGTTTTGAAGTCAGCTTAATTGCTTCGTTCTCTTTGGTGACTAATCCGACATCTTTGCGCTTGTGCGGATTTCTCCATAGTCTTTCCAAAACAGCTGTTGTTCATCAGCTTGAAAAAGTCTTTTTCTGAAGCATCTGTGGATTTAGTTCTGATATCAGTGTTCTTCATGATGTATGGTTTCATGAACTGTTCTTGATCAAAAGCAATTATACGATGAACTGCTCTCAACTTCAAACCATGTCTTAAATAAAATTGTAGAAGTCTGTAATGACAGACATAATTTTTTTACCTCGAAGATTAGGCACAAGTTTAGGCGGCTCTGTTTTGTCGATCTTTAGGCTTTCTGCAGCTAATAGATAGTCATTATGCAGGTCATGGAGTTCATGGGATATTCTAAGTCAACTTCTAGAATGAAACCACGCTGTTGACCCGGCGTCAAACTGCCCAACCACTTTAATGCCTTTTGAATGTTTTCCGGATCGACGCTTGTGTACATTTTAAAGTTACGTAATGGAAGCGATTGCGCCATTGCCATCCATACAGATTGTTTGCATCTAAATACATGAGATAGTTAGACCTTTTACTTGGATCATATGTCGTCCAAGTATTTGTGTTTGCTTTACAGTAATGATGCGACGCCATACTAATTCCTCCACGCAATCCGTTTTCAATCATCTGAATCATTGGTAGGTCAGACAATAAATCAATCTGTACTCCAGTATCTTTTAAGAAAGCATCCCAACTCATCCCGGGGCAGAAATGTAATGCGTGGGATCCAGGCTATAATGTTTCATGCAGGTCTTTCTGTATATTTTCAAAGACGTCCGCCAACAAACATACATCGGCCATCAAGTAGGAGTCATGATAGTCTCCATTGTTTTTACAGTCTAACTTCTGCCATGCTTCTTGAGCATGCTGGTAACAGAATCACTAATGCCCTTTCCTCTAAGACTAGAAAGAACGCTTCTTTAGGTGGAAGTGTATCTTCGTCAAACCTTTGCCAACTGTTCATGTACTCATAAGGATAAACGCCCTTTCTAACAAGAGTTGGGTCAAAATATTCTTCCGTTATTGGGCAGGACTTTAAGGACATGGCCAGTGACAATAATGATCCCATCATGTGCTGCATAGAGTCATAAAAAGACATGTTATTTAAAGTGAAACACATGTACTTTTCTGATGACTGTGCAATGCATGCTACCCTGAAGGCGCTGGTTACTGCTTGCATTATAAGATGAGAGTCATAACCTCGCAAGTTGTGAAAGAATACAGGCAGCTTCCATGTCTTTGGTTCAAACTTTAGTTGAAGATTGCATTTACTGTGTGCTGCTCCTCTGAACTTCCCGCTAATGTGATCATGGTCTCTTACTGTCGGATTCGCTACGTCTGATGAAAGGCCTAAACCACAAATCCAACAATGTGTGGCTAAGTCATACTGTTCTTGGTCTTCAGGCGTCATCATGATTTCAGATAAATTCAGATTATTAGAACAATCATTACGCACTTGCTGCATGCGCTGTAAAAATCTTCTAGCCGCATTTGGTCCTCTGTATAATTCTGGCGTTGAATGAGCGCCATCCGGTCTGACGATAATGAAAGCAAATGAACAAATCTGGTGATTACTCACAAAGTCTGTTTTTGGACGTTTCTGTGGGGTTGGTCCTCATAAGAAAACAATGAGTGATTCGAAGTCTGCGTAACAACATATGGAGAATTTGCAGCCGTTTCCAGTTCTTAAAACTAACTTTAGATCCGGGTGGGGGCGTAGTTAGTTCTGTATTACAGTCAACTGGGCCGATACATGTTTCTTATGTTCGCTTGCGGCTTGAGCAGATGGAATTCTTGTTAAACATTTTCTGCAGAATTCTTGTTTATGGTAATGCTTTGAAGTATGCCGCAATAATCCTACTCATTGTTCGTATCAATGTGTAATGGGGTAGCCTGCTGGTGAAAACATCAGTAGTAAGTCAACATGATTTTTGTCTGGTTCGCCTATTGTTGGACTGTTCTTGGACACTTTAATAGGCTGTAGATGTGTTCCTCATCCCATGTGTATACATTAACAGTTATTGGTTTGTTTTGTTCTTCAAACTGATCAATGGAATCCGCGCTAACAGGAAAGGATATTCCACTAAAGTTAAGATCATTGATGTAAGGTTCATAGTTAGATACTCTCTCTGCGTTTTTAGCAACGTGATGCAGCCTTGCAAGAAACACACCACATAAAACATTTGTTGTCTGAATTCTTTATGTTTAGAACTGCTCTTTTTGCGACTAATGCTGGAGGTAGTGGAATGTAAGCCTTGCCTACGATCGGCTCATACTTAGCCTGTTTTAATCTGATCTCTAAGACTCCGTCCTCTGACCAACCAGAGCCTTTCAGTTTAGCTTCTTCAGCGGCCACATCAAACTGTGTAAGCAGTTGGTCTGCCCAACCAGGTGTTAAGTCATTATGAGAAAGAATAACGTGTTGTCGAGTTGAGACCAGACACCTAGATTTTCTTCATTTATTGTTATATAGTCGATTAAAACAGCTAACTGTACTTTAACTGGGGGGTCTATTGTTAGTTTGCCTGGAACTTGAGAATAGCATGCACAACACTTACCCGTACGTTTGTCGGATCAATGACTTCTAGATCAATATCATTCAAAGCTTTGATAAATCTTCTTCCTTACGCATTGCTTCAAACATTCATCTGGACCTTCATATATCTTATCCATGCTGAGTTTCTTTTCTAACTCAAAATATTTATTTAAATTAAAAAAAAAAATTAATCCAAATCAATATCAACGGTCTTTTTGTGCTTGGACTCATAAACTAAAGTTAAACAACCCTTTAACGTTGTTAATGTGAGCTGTTTAGAGCAGAGTTTAATGTTTCGTTTACTTTTTTTTAAACATTCCTTTTTATCTGCTCAGTGTCTGGCTGTTGAGAAAAACTTGCCCTCGCCTTTCTTTGAAGATCAAACTTTTGCCTTTTATAGGCATCAAAATCGGCCTGTAAACGACTAAATTCTTCATCCGTGATGTTTGAGTCAGCTAGCGCTTTATTTATTATCAGATTGAAGGAACTAAGTTTAGCTGTTATTAGTTGAACCATGGCTGTGTGCTTTTGGAGTTTAGTTTTTATTTTTTTGCTAGCAGCACCTACAGCTAATGAGCACAGGCCGAGAGCTAAAGACAACCCGCCCAGAGGTAAAGCTGCAGGTGCGCCTATGCCGATGCTAAGAGGCCTACACTCGTTCCTGCTGATGCAGCGCTTATAGCCGATGCTCCAGTATTAACATAGGTAACAGCATTAAAGGCAGCAGAATCCCTTCCTTTGTTTTTGCTGTATTTTGAAAGGTCTTGCACTAGATTTTGTTGCTTTGTGTAATGTTGGTTAAATCTGAAGTTTTTTATGTTAGGTGTTTATATAACAGCAGAATTGCCTGCTATCTCTGTCTTTTAGCGACTCAGGCGCTGTAGGTACTTTTGATAAACGTCCAACAGGCATGCTTTTTTTTTAAGGATGAAAAAATAATTTAGTATTCTATATAGACTAATCTGTTATCTTTAAATATTCAGCTGTGTATCGATTAATAAAAACAAATGTACATTAATTTTTATCAGCATCTTTTTTTCTTTCTCAAGTTGAATGTTTTATTACGTCAATAAATTTTCTCCCAATACATGCAACTGATTATCCTCTGTTGCGCTCTCGATCAATCCATAAACCGTATTTTGTTGTTAAAATAATCATCAAGCCCTAATCACTGTGAAGGTGTAGATGCTTTAGACACAAGGTCGGCTGTTGACTTCTACCCCTCCCCACCAACAAAACAATTTCTTATTTCCGTCAAATGCTGATAAGGTCCTAAGCCCGCTACATAGATTTGGTTAGGACTGCCATTCAATTCGAACATTGTACTTTCGTTATTCTTTGATTAAAAAACTTTCACTTGCTCTTGCGAAGTGTTCTTCATCTTCACACAGCACTAAAATACCTTTAAGCGATTTACTGTGACACTAAGATTAAAATTCCATATACGTCTGCCCTGCTTTTATGATATTTGAATGATGACAGCACTGCTTCGTAAAAATTTCTAATTTGTGACTGATATTGTTTGCCCTATCACCTTGCTAATGACAGGTGCTAACAACGGTCTAAACTCTAACGAGATTGAGAAATGCTGTACTTTTGCTTCGTGAACTGTTGACTGATAACACGTTTGTATTCGATAATAGTTCGTTCGTAAGAACAATCAGTCTGTAATGCTCCTTGAAAGTATGGGCATGCCTTTTATCAACTCAAATCTAAGTGAACGGAAAAGCGATTTCCATACGCAAAATTTAGAGCTAAAGACTTTTGCTGCTATATTTAACATTTGCGTCGTGTTCGCGTGTTATTCCAAGTTTTAGTGCTTCTTCATTGTCAATTCCCTTTGAAAACGCAAGATCACCCGTTTCATTCGCGGTAGCCATAGATCAGAATAGGTTAAAAATATGTCCTGCATTGTGTAAAGAAAATAATTTCTTTCCCTCAAGTTTTATAGAAATTTTCTTAACGATTGCCCGTCTAGATCTGGACAACTGTTTCTGGTTGGGTCTGCTGTTGAACGAGGTCTATTTTGAAAGTAAGTCGCGCAGAGCCGGCACAAATCATTTCATCCGCTCCAAGTCTGGAAATCTGACAGTAAAATTTGATCCGTATCAATATAGACAACACATGTATTATTGGAACAGTAATATTCGTTTATTTCCCTTCACGCCACGGGTTTCTTTCAGCTTTCTATACGGGTCAGAAATCGAGCCATATGCCCTTGTGATATTTTTATAAAACAAAATAAAAAGTTAATTATTAAAAACATGGGCAGGGTATATGAAGGCGAAGAAGATTATGATTTTGAAACTGTAGACGACACGAGCGAAATGACTCCTTTGACACAGCATCGCTCAAGGCTCCAATACATGATGAATTAGTAGAAGCGGGCAAAGGGTGAATTAACAGAAAGTAAGGTCAGATCATTATACCAAAGTTTAGATAGAACTCCAGAAACTTATAGCCCTGATGATTTTAACTAGAAAGATAACCATTTGTTTGTAAGAAACGACCAAGGACAACTTGTTCAGCTTACGCAATAAACGAAACCCATCAAGTTTGTAGGCTGGAGGCAATTAGACAAAGGCTCGTGCAAGCGAGCGGGATCGCCTTGGCTTTACTAAACCAGAATTAATAGGTAAAATTGTCTAAACTTCAAAACACACTACAAAACTCCCAACGGGAAGCCAATACAAAACACAAAACCTGAAGATTTAATTCAAGCAGCGGACGAAGTAATAAATACAATAGGAGCAGAACTCACTGAAGAAGAAGAAACAGCATTAAAAACTATACACGAACCACGGCATACCTGAGAGAGATTATTAGCCCTTGATCGTGCTTTAAGAACCATCAGAGGCGAAATAATAAACAATTCAGCAAAACTGACTGAACTAGAGAGCTATAAAAAAAGAAAAAAGAAAAAACTCGTTGAGGCTGACGACGCCAACTTAGGGCGTGTGTTAAAGAAAGAATAACCAAAGACTAAAGATCTTGAACATAGAGAGATTAGCAAGACTAGAAGCGATTGATACTAACCGAGACAATTACGAACTCAAGTGAATGAATAAGAGAAACTATCCGAAAAATTTTATATGAAGACACAACGCTAGCAGAACGAATACGAACGCTGTTTAGAGAGCAAGGAGTCACATTAGCAAGCGTTATAACAGCCTTAGGATTTGCAATAAGTACACTAGTGTTGGCTATTACGGGCGGTGGTGGTCAAAGTTCAGTGCCTCCACCGCCATCGCCTCCACCTGATAAATCATGGGTAAAAAAACAGCTTGATCATCTTGCGAGTTTATTAAAAAAATTAGCCGGTTAAAGCTATAGACTCGTTTACCTGGTATATTAGGGGTATTGTTAGCTGGCTTTTGTCTACTGCAAGCAAAGTAGTTGGCTTTATGGCCGAGCACTTATGGCATTAGTTTCTCTTAATAGTTGGGTTACTTTTAGTAAGATAAAGACCAAGTAATCCTAGGCCAGTTAATCCAACAACTAGCGCTGTCTTTTCATATTCATGGTCATACTTTTTGAGTCGGTCTTCAAGCGGCTTTGGGCTTTGGACCTCGGGGATTGGATGACTTAATCTTGGGGGGTCATCGTGTTTTTTTATTGTTTGTAATATTACTGGCCCAGAATTTATGTCGTTTTTTCCGACCTTCTGTTCTTTGCCTCCCAAAAGGTTTTATTTTGTATTTTTATTTTGTACCTATCTGGAGTCAAGGTCAAAAGGGCACATGTATAAACCACCCCAACAGAAAGTCTACTTTCGCCTTGCGTATTTAAAACATGTTGGTACCTTTTAATACTTGAGGCAAAAAACTGTAAAATTTAAAAGCATCCTCTAAATTTGAAAGTATTGTTTTTGTTCAAAACCCCAGTAGAAGGATCAGTTATGTTCTCTCTTTTGTGTTGCGAACCTAGCAAACCCCAAAACGTAAGGCAAAAAGTCGTTTTTTTCGTTCTTTTCCCCGCTCTAGTTGGGGCCTTAGAAGTGTCAAAAATAATGTTTCCATGCTGTTTTAGCTCTTGCTCTAGGGAACCGGGGTGAACACCGGGCCCTAAAGGAAAAAGATGGTAAGGAGGATGCAGTCATAGTTATCTTTCTGTGCGCGCCCAAAAATAAGGGTGCCTGCCATGATTAAGATCCAATTTTTTTGTCAAGTTTTCCCTTTAACATAATATTAAATTTCGTTACAGACCCTTTCAAACCCTTCAGCTATTCTGTTGCTGAAGGAAATTTAAAGTTTTGCATTTGGTAAGGGTTGCATTTTAGTCAAAAACTCTAAAGTGAAATATAAATGAAATCTATACACGACCTCCCCAAAGGTCGGATGATTAAATGTCAGCATACCCCACCCCCCCCTTGATGCACAAAAACGGCAAAGTTTAATGGTTCTGATAAAACGCATGGGATACAAAACCCAAAATTTTGGGATGTAGTCTTTTTTAATAGGGGGTTAAAATTTTTGTCCAAGGGAGTACTCATTTTTATTTGAAAGGCTCAGACTGATCACAGAAATGAAAGATATCAGTGTTATTTTTTAAGATTGTAGTGCGGCCCCAGCGTATTTTGCATCATATTTTTTAAATGCGTCTTTTTTTATTTTTTAAAAAATGTTTGTAACATAAAACCCAAGACCGCCCTTTCTTTTTTAGAGCATGCTGTTAAAAAACGATTGGGGGAACCCAAAATGGTCGCACCCCAAAAAATTTTCTACAAAGTCGTATGGTTTAATATAACTGAATCCAGGAAGAATAAAAAGTTTAAAAAAGGGAATAATGCAGGAACGTTGTTAGCCAAAACCCATCCCTGATGGTTTTTTGGGGGGTTTTGTTCGCTAAAAGAAGAAATGAGTAACTTCGAAAACCTCAAACTTAACAATGCAAATCTAAAAAAATGTTAACATTAAAACCTGAAAAAAAAGAAAGTGGGTTTACTATTTGATAGAGAGCTAGCTAAAATGTTGGGTTTACAACTGAAAATGCCCCCACTAAGTTTTAGATTGCGCCAGACAAAACTACTTATGGGGGGGAAACCCGCTCGTCTTGCTTTTAATTATTACCTATGTTCATTTGGATGAGCTAAGCACTAAAAAAAATTATATGAGGAACCCTCAATGTTTTAAGGCTTTTCCGTGGGAAAAGCTGCATTTGCGATTATAAATTTAAAATTTCCCCTAATTTACATTTTAAAAAGATTAGTTGTGGGGGGTCGGGTCATTAAAATAAAAATCAAAGACAAAACGGGGAAAGCCGTAAAAAGTGATAAACCCACCTTGTTTTAAATAAAATAAAGTTTTTCAAAAAAAAGTCGGCGGGCCGAAGAATCAGGGTTACATTAGGCCTGTGAGGTGTATAACTTTTGAATTTAAAAGACCTTGCAGACGTTGCGGACTTTTAAAAAGAAGGTGAGATAGGCGCTTTGTATTGTTTGAGTACACTAAAAATGGTGATTTTAAAGCAAAGAGGTTGGCGACCAAAATTTTCCTAAACAGAGCAACGCGCAATTAGAAGCAAATAATGTGGCCCTTGAAAATTTTTAAAAATTTTCGAAAAACCCGACAGAAAAGGCACTTAGAACCTATTTAGAATGGACATAAAATTTGAATTTATAAGCCCATTAAAATTTTTAACCATCAAAATAATTTCAGAAAAGCATTCAACTCAGGTCTTTCTTAAGTCTTATGCCGAGGGCAATAGTCGAAAAGGATTGAAAAAAAGCCGTATGGGAATAACTCTTTCCCCCACAAAAGAAAACGGTTTTAAAGGAAGCTTTACAAAATTCAGTTTATTCCGCAAAGAAAATAGGAACACGTTCACAATGAATTTTAAATTTCTTCTTAAAAGATGGGGAGGAAAAGGGGCTGTGGGCGTCAGTGACGTCCCCTTTTAAAAGGAATTCTAATTTGCTGGCAAACTTAGACGGGGAAAACAAAATTACCCTCGCTTTTCCAATGGTGAGGATTTAAGGTCATAAAAACAAGCAACAAAATCAATATTAGTCTAAATGAAACAATTTACAGCACTGAAATTTGGGTTAATTTACCATTTAGACCTTATGGATTTTATTATATGAACAAGTTTTGCAGAGGCATGATAAAAAAAAATAAATGGATTAGAATTTTAAATTTGTTATAAAACTGGGCGTTAAAAATTTATGACAAAAACCCCCATTGTTCATTGATTTGTTGGGCAAACTGGTTGTGGAAAAACAATTTTGTCCTCGACCTATTTCAACAGTTTATCGCTAAAATTTTGATCATATTGTGATTTTTTGTCCCCCAAAATTAAATGGGGAAAAAAGCAATCTGATAGAAGGTTTTTTTGGACAGATGTGACATTTTTTAGTTGATCCTAGCAATAAATGAGTAGTGTTTTGAAAAAGTTTTATAAACTGTTTTAAGGAAGCAGCACTATTTTTTATAGATGACTTTCGGGAAAAAAGACATAGTTAAAAAGAGAAAAACTTTTCAAAACTGCCTTCATGGAAGACTGTAGGATAAGTTTGGGGGATTTTTGCAAAAATTTAAAATCAGTTTTAAAAGACTTTAGAGAACAGTTAAAGACTGTAGTTTATTTTACATGAAAACAGAACCATTTGAAGAATGTTTGCGCGAAAATGATGTTATTGAAAATGATCAAGAAAAACACAGGATTAAGCAAAATTAAAATCTGAAAAGTTTAGTAATTAGTATTGAAAACGGATAATCCTACACAGTATGTTTGTTTGTAGGGCCGTTATTTTTTGGTTATTAAAGTCTTACTTGTTAGAGAACTAATAAATGCCGCTTCTGGAGTCACCCGGTCGAAACTAGTTGAGACCGGGTGAGCCAGAAGCAGCATTTATTAGTTCTCTAGGGATTTATTGACAACGATTATGTTAATTTATTTTATTCTAATTTCAGCAAAGTCATACTGTTAGCAGCCGAGCATTCTATCCCTAAATGTAAATTTAAAAAGCTTGGTAAATATATGGGTAATGTATGGTGGACCGAAGAATGTAGACTAGCTGTTAAATCAAAGCGAATAAGTTACAAGGCTTGGTTACGAAATAAGACAGAAGAAAATTTTGTCTTTATGAAGCAAGAAAAGAACAAATGTAATGAAATTATTGCTCAAGCTAAAAGAAAATACTGGGCAGAATTTTGTGAGACCGAAGTAAAAGAATCGAAGGATATGTTTAAAGTTTGGAAAAAAGTAAAACAAATGAAAAATTGTTATAAAACACAAGCTTACCCTGTAAAATTAACAAAAGAATTTCCAAGCACAATGGATAAGGTGGAAGCTTTCTCCCAGTTCTTCTCGGAAAATAGTCGAGCTGTAAATCTTCCAGCAGAAATCAAGTACCATAGTCATAACGAGGAACAAAAAGAACAATATAAGAGTCCCATACCAGACAATAATAACTACTTAAATTCTCCATTACAATCATTAGAACTTCTTGAAGCGATAGAATCCATTACATCTTATGATTCAGCAGTGGGCCTAGATGGTATTTCTTACGAGCTTCGTCGTCACTTGCCTTCTTCGTGGAAAATATTACTACATTCGTTGTTCCAAAAATGTTGGACGTACGGCACTATTCCTACAATCTGGAAAAGTTCAGTGGTAGTACCAGTACCAAAAGAAGGTAAACCGAGAAATCTGTAAATAGCTATAGACCCATTGCTTTAACATCCCATGTTGGTAAACTTCTTGAAAAAGTTGTACAAACACGTTTATTATATTATTGTGAAAAAATGACATTATTCCAGTCCAGCAAGCTGGATTCAGAAAAGGGCGTTGCACAACTGATCATTTAGTGAAACTAACTTCTCATATAAAAAAAAGCAATTTTCACGCAGAAAAAGTACATTAGCTACATTCTTTGATGTAAAGAAAGCATATGACCGTGTTTGGCATGCTCGATTATTGTATAAACTGAAAAATATTGGCATTTCTGGGAATATGTATGATTATATAAAAAAAAAAACTTTCTAGAAGGAGGAAATATATGCACATGAAATGGAAAAATATATTCATCATTCAGGAAAATAGATATGGGTATTCCTCAGGGATCTGTTATTGCACCTTTATTATTTACTATCCTTATACATGATCTCCCAAAGGCATGGTCAAAATCCACCAATGTAGTGCAGTATGCAGATGATATTGCATTTGGATTAATACTTCATTAAAGAAGCACTCGAATAAAAGGGCAGTAAAATTTGTACAGAAAATGTATCAAGGAGAATTGGACAGATTGTCTGCTTACATGAAAGAGAACGGTCTTGACATTATCTGGAAACCCAAA
>JAFLJL010015616.1:19119-38072 GCA_018398815.1 Conus ventricosus
TGTCTACATTTCGTCCACCATACATTACCCATATATTTACCAAGCTTTTTAAATTTACATTAGAGATAGAGTGCTCGGCTGCTAACAGTATGACTTTGCTGAAATTAGAATAAAATAAATTAACATAATCGTTGTCAATAAATGTTGTGTTATACGATGCAAGAAAAATCTGGTAGGCATCCCAGTTGGCAAGTTTATAATTAAACTTTGGGATTTTGTCTTCGATGTCCGTTACATCATTATTTATGACATCATCAAAGATTATAGTAATGGGGAGGTGATCACTTCCCAAACAATCTTCTCCTATAGACCAATTACAGTTTACTGCTATGCTAGGTGAAACTAAGGATAAATCTATCGCGCTAGGTTTGTGAGTTGAAACATCTGGAATTCTTGTGATTCGACCATCATTTAATAAAACTAATACATTCATCATTGCAAGTGTTAATTAAGGTCAGACCTGCACTTTTGAGATATACAAGTTCCCTGAATAACGAGTGTTCATAGCCTTCATCGCTCTCATAGTCAGTATACTTAGTAGTGCGCTATTCAGACATTGGTTTATTGTTTTTATAACATTGTTCTTTTCGTGTTTTCTTTGAATGTATAGTTTATTTGTTAAGAAGATGATTCCCAATGTGGGCTATTTCGTATTTATTACTACTGTAATAGGTCACTCTCAATATCAATCAATCTTGTTTGGTGGAGAATATGCCGTGAAAGCCTATAATTTGCATAACAGCAGTTATGTTACAACTTGCAGTCTGCCATGAAAGCTAAGCAAAATGATTGTTTCAAAATATTTCAAGGGAATGCCAGATCACTTCCCAGTAATTTATTATCTATTGAAAATCATGTTCTGGAGGGAAACCATTCTGTGCTAGCACTTCAGTCTCTGAATGTGGAAAACCACAGACTACCTAATTTGGAGAATTATTTCTACCCTCCACTTTACACAGTCAGTAAATCAAACAAAAAAGTCCAGACTGCGCTATACATCAGACGGGACCTGGAATTTACTAGGATGGTTCCATTTCCGGTGCCGCAGGAAGATGAAGGTGTATTTGCTACAGATGCTGTAATCAAAGTGAACAAAGACTCAGTTTACAATGTACTTTCTGTATATTATCCTAATGGACCCCAAGAGGATAATACAGACTGGATGAAGAATACAGATTTAACAAGTAAGAAATGGATCATTGTTGGCAACTTTAATGCTCATGCACCATTTTAGGATTCTGAGTGTCTTAAGTTCATCGAACAACTGATTCGTTGAAAATATTATTGAAACAGAAGCAGCTTCAAACACAGCACTCATGGTTTCTTGTTAAACTGTTCCCAATGGCCTACGTGTATGTCTGTCTGTCTTCTGCTCCATTATGATACAGGATATGTTCTTCTTCTGTGACATCCTACCATTCGTTCTTCCTCTACATGTATGGGAGAGTGGTAAGTTTGTCAGTACCACTACATTGTTCTTCCATCACTTGGTTCTGTAGTAATCCCACTGCGTTGTTCTTGCATTCCATTTGTTCTGTCAGTATCACGCATTGTTCTTCCATCCTCCTGTATGGAGGGGTGTAAGGTTCTGTCAGTATCATCATTGTTCTTCCATCCACCTGTATGGGAGGAGTGGTAAGTTCCTGTTCAGGATCACTACATTGTTTTCCATTCCACCTGTTTGGGGGGCTCGGGGGTATATTTCTGTCCAGTATCACTCCATTGTTCTTCCATCCATCCTGTATGGAGGGTGGTAAGTTTCTGTCGTTCAGTATCACTCCATTGTTCTTCCATCCACCAGTATCTGCAGTTTCACTCATTGTTCTTCCATCCACTGTATGGGAGGGTGGTAGGTTCTGTCAGTATCTCTGCATTGTTCCTTCCATCCCACTGTATGGAGGGTGGTAGGTTCTGTCAGTATCACTCCATTGTTTTCCATCCTCCTTGTGTGGAGGGTGGTTAAGTTCTGTTCAGTCAGCATCGTTGTTCTTCGGACTACCTGTATGAGGGTGGTTAACGTGCCAGGAGTGTATGCCCATATCACGGGTCAAGTATTCCCCAACGTTGCAACCTGCTTGAGCGTTCGTAGGTTCCACAGGTGGCAAATGGCTGCAATGTTCCTCCCGTGGATTTTCTGTCGTTTTCTTCCCTGAGGCACACATCTTGTGATAACAGACTTGACCAGTGATAGCGCGGACTGAGGCACTCCCTGAAGCACACATCGTGCGGTAACAGACTGGACCAGTCATAGCGCAGGACTGAGGCATCCCTGAAGCACACATCTTGTGTGTAACAGACTTGTCAGTCATAGCGCGGACTGCGGCACTCCCTGATGCACACATTTGTGATAACAGATTGACCAGGGATAGCGCGGACTGAGGCACTCCTGAAGACACACATCTTGTGATAACAGACTTGACCAGTCATAGCGCGGAAGAGGCGCTCCCTGTGGCACTCATCTTGTGATAACAGACTTTTGAAGTCATAGCGCGGACAGTGGCGACTCCCTGTGGCACACTTCTTGTGATAACAGACTTGACCAGTGTTAGCGCGGACAGAGGCGCTCCCTGTGGCACACAAATCTTGTGATAACAGACTTGACCAGTCACTAGCGCCGGACTGAAGGCCTCCTGAAGCACACACTTGTGTGATAACAGACTTGACCTGTATAGCGCCGGACAGAGGCGCTCCCTGAAGACACATCTTGTGATACGGGACTGACCAGTCATAGCGCGGGACAGTGGCGCTCCCTGAAGCACTATCGTGCGGTAACGGTCTTGACCAGTGATAGCGCGGATCTTGTGGCACTCCCTTGAAGCACAAACATCGTGCGGTAACAGACTGGACCTGTGATAGCGCGGATGAGGCACTCCCTGAAGCACACATCGTGCGGTAACAGTCTTGACCAGTGATAGCGCGGACAGAGGCGCTCCCTGAAGCACACTTCGTGCGGTAACGGACTTGACCAGTGATAGCGCGGGTCGGGAGGCACTCCCCTGTGGCACACACAAATCGTTGCGGTGAACGCAACTGACATTCTTGACCAGTGATACCGCGGACTGAGGCATCTCCCTGTGGAACAAATCGTGCGGTAACTGTCTTGACCAGTGATAGCGCGGACTGAGGCACTCCCTGAGCACACATCTTGTGGGTAACGGACTTGAACCCAAGTGGGGGGGGGGGATAGCGCGGACTGAGGCAATCCCTGAAGCACACATTTTGTGAGACAGACTTGACCAGTGATTAGCGCGGATGAGGCCACTCCCTTTGAAGCACACATCTTGTGATAACAGACTTGACCAGTGATAGCGCGGACTGAGGCACATCCCTGAAGACAATCTTGGTGATAACGACTTGGACCAGTGATAGCGCGGACTGAGGCAAACTTTCCTGAAGACACATCGTTGCGGGTAACAGCTTGACCAGTGAGTTAGCGCGATGAGGCACTACCTGAAGCACACATCTTGGTGATAACAGACTTGACCAGTTCATAGCGCGGACTGTGGCACTCCCTGAAGCACCACATTCTTGCTGTAACAGACTGACCAGTGATAGCGCGGACTGAGGGCAACTCCTGAAGCACAATCTTGCTGTAACAGACTTGACCAGTGATAGCGCGCGACTGAGGCACTCCTGAAGCTCCTTCTTGCGGTAAACAGATTGACCAGTGATTTAGAGCGGATGAGGCACTCCCTGTGGCACACATCGTGCGGTAACTGACTTGACCAGTGATAGCGCGGACTAGAGGCGCTCCCTGTGGCACACATCGTGCGTGTAAAGACTTGACCAGTGATAGCGCGGAAGAGGCGCTTCACTCCCAGAAGCTACATTTGTGATAACACAGACTTGTCAAGATATATGCGCGGTACTGAGGCATCCCGGAAGCACACATCTTGTGATACTGACTTGACCTTCATAGCGCGGACTGAGGCAATCCCTGGAGCACTCATCTTGCGGTTAACAGTCTTGATGTGATGCGCGGGGGATGAGGCAATCCCTAAGCACACATCTTGTGATATCTGACTTGACCAGTGATAGCGCGGTCGAGGCACTCCCTGAAGCACACATCTTGTGATACAGACTTGACCGTGATAGCGCGGACTGAGCAACTCCTGAAGTACAATCTTGTGGATAACAGACTTGACCAGTCATAGCGCGGATTGAGGCACTCCGAAGCACACATCGTGTGATAACAACTTGACCAGTGATGCGCGACAGTGGCGCTCCTGTGGCAACATCGTGCGGTAACGGACTTGACCATTGATAGCGCGGACTGAAGGCACTCCCTGAAGCACACTTCGTGCGGTTACCAGACATGACCTGTGATAGCGCGGACTGAGGCACTCCTGAAGCACACTTAGTGCGGTAACTAGAATTGACCCAGTCATTGTGCGGACTGAGGCACTCCCTGAGCACACAATCTTGCGGTAACTGACTTGACCTGTGATAGTATGGACAGAGGCACTCCATGAAGCACTCATCGTGCGGTAAAAGACTTGTGACAGTGATAGCGCGGACTGAGGCGCTCCTGAAGCACACATCGTGCGGTAACTGACTTGACCAGTCATAGCGCGGACTGAGGCACTCCCTGAAGCACACATCATGCTGGTACGACTTGGACCAGGTCATAGCGCGGACTGAGGCACTCCTGAAGCCATCACCCTCTTGTGGTAACTGACTTGACAGTGATAGCGCGGGACTGAGGACTCCTGAATCACACCTCTTGTGGATAAACAGGACTTGACCATGTCCATAGCGCGGACAGAGGCGCTCCTGTGGCAACACTTATTGTGATAACAGACTTGACCAGTCATAGCGACGGACTGAGGCGCTCCCTGTGGACACATCTTGTTGATAACAGACTTCTTTCGACCAGTGATAGCGCGGACAGAGGCGACTCCCTGTGGTCTCAACATCTTGTGATAATGAATTGGACAAGTCATAGCGCGGACTGAGGCAATCCCTGAAGCACACATTTGTGATAACCAAGACACTTGACCGGTCATAGCGCGGACAGAGGCGCTCCCTGAAGCACACTCTTGTGATAACGGACTTGATCAGTCATTGCGCGGACAGAGGCGTCCTGAAGCACACATCGTGCGGGTAACGGATTGTGTCCAGTGTTAGCGCGGACTGGAGGCAGCCATGAAGCACACATCGTGCGGTAACAGACTTGACAGGTAGCGCGGGACTGAGGACACTCAATGAGCACAAATCGTGCGGTAAACCAGACTTTGACCAGTGATAGCGCGACAGGGCGCTCCTGATGGCACTCATCGTGCGGTATACGGGACTTGACCGTGATAGCGCGGCTACTGAGGCACTCCCTGTGGCAACATCGTGCGGTAACGGACTTGACCAGTGTTATCGCGGACTGCGGCACTACCGTGGCACCAACATCGTGCGGTAACCGACTTGACAGTGATATCGCGGACTGAGGGCACTCCCGGAAAGGCACACATCTTGTGTAACGGACTTGACCAGTGATAGCGCGGGACATGTGGGCTCTACCTGAAGCTCACTTCTTGGGAGACAGACTTGACAGTGATTGCGCGGCGGAGGCAATCCTGATGCTCACATCTTGTGATTAATAACGACTTGACCAGTGATAGCGCGGACTGAGGCACTCCCTGAAGCACACATCTTGTGATATCAGACTTGGACCCATGTGATTAGCGCGGAATGAGGCATCCCTGAGGCACACATCGTGCGGTAACAGACTTGACCAGTGATAGCGCGGACTGAGCACTCCCTGAAGCACACATCTTGTGTAAACAGACTTGGACCAGTTCATAGCGCGATGAGCACTCCCTGAAGCACTCATCTTGCTGTAACAGACTTGACAGTGTTAGCGCGGGGACTGAGGCACTCCCTGATGCACAACATCGTGCTCGTAACAGACTTGACCAGTGATAGCGCGGATGAGGCACTCCCTGAAGCACACATCTCTTGCGGTAACAGACTTGACCTGTGATAGCGCGGAGCTGAGGCACTCTGTGGCACAATCGTTGCGGTACCAGACTTGACAGGGATAGGCGCGGACAGAGTCGCTCCCTGTGTGGGCGACTCATCGTGCGGTAAAAGACTTGACCTCAGGATAGCGCGGCGAGGCACTCCTGAAGCAGCACCTTCTTGTGGATATCAGACTTGACCAGTGATTTAGCGCGGACTGAGGCACTCCGATGCTCACTTATTGTGATTAACAGACTTGACCTGTCATAGCGCGGGATGAGGCACTCACTGAAGCACACATCTTGGCGGTAACAGACTTGGTCCTGTGATAGCGGGAATGAGGCAACGCCCTGAAGCACACATCTTGTGATAACAGACTTGACCAGTGATTGCGCGGCGAGGCATCCCTGAAGCCACACATCGTGTGATAACAGACTTGACCTGTGATTAGCGCGGACTGAGGCACCTCCCTGAAGTACACATCTTGTGATAAAACAGAACTTGACCAGTCATAGCGCGGGAATGAGGCACTCCGAAGCTCACATCGTGTGATAACAGACTTGACCATTGATAGCGCGGACAGAGTCGCTCCCTGTGGCACACTTCGTGCGGTTACGGACTTGACCAGTGTTAGCGCGGAAATGAGCACTCCCTGAAGCACTCATGTGCGGGTAACAAGTATAGACCAGTGATAGCGCGGGAACTGAGGGCACTCCCTGATGCACACATAGTGCGGTAACTGACTTGACCAGTCATAGTGCGGAATGATGCACTCCCTGAAGCACACATCTTTGGTGTAACAGACTTGACAGTGATAGCGCGGACTGAGCACTCCCATGAAGCACACATCTTGCGGTAACAGACTTGACAGTGAATAGCGCGACTGAGGCAATTCCTGTGGCAACATTCGTGCGGGAAACAGACTTGTACAGTGTTAGCGCGGACAGAGGACGCTCATGTGGCACACATCGTGCTGTAAATCAGACTTGACCCAGTGATAGCGCGGAAGAGGCATCCCTGAAGCACACATCTTCGTGATAACTGACTTGACCAGTGATAGCGCGGACTGAGGCACATCCCTGAAGACACATATTGTGATAACAGACTTGACCTGTAATAGCGCGGACTGAGGCCACTCCCTGAGCACACATCTTGCGGTATTCAGACTTGACCTGTGTGATAGCGCGGACGGGACAGAGGCGCTCCCGGTGGCACACTCGTGCGGTAACGGACTTGGACCAGTGATAGCGCGGACTGAGGCACTTCCTGAAGCACACATGTGCGGTAACAGACTTGGACATGATGCGCGGACTGAGGCACTCTGAAGCACTTCATCGTGCGGTAAACAGACTTGACAGTCAAAGTGCGGTATCTGAGGCACTCCTGAAGCACACATCTGGTGTAAACAGACTTGCAGTGATAGCGCGGGATGAGGCACTCCATGAAGCACACATCTTGAGGGAACAGATTGACCAGTGATAGCGCCGGACTGGGAACTCCCTGTGGGCACAATCGTGCAGGTAACAGACTTGACCAGTCGATAGCGCGGACAGAGGCGCTCCCTGTGGCACACATCGTGCGGATAACGGGACTTGACAGTGATAGCGCGGAAGAGGCACTCCCTGAAGCCACACATCTTGTGATTACAGACTTGACCAGTGATTAGCGCGGACTGAGGCACTCCCTGTAAGCACACATCTTGTGTAACAGACTTGACTGTCATAGCGCGGATGGAACTCCCTGAAGCACACATTGTGCGGTACAGGACTTGACCGTGATAGCGCGACTGAGGCACTCCCTGTGGCACACATCGTGCGGTACAGACTTGACCAGTGATAGCGCGGACAGAGGCGCCTCCCTGTGGGACACATCGTGCGGTAAACAGACTTGGGACAGTGATCGCGCGGAAGAGGCACCTCCTGAAAGCACACATCTTGTGTTAATCAGACTTGGACAGTGATAGCGCGGACTGAAGGCAACTCCCTGAAGCACACATCTTGTTGATAACAGATTGGACCTGTGCATAGCGCGGACTGAGCACTCCCAGAAGCACACATCTTGTGATAAAAGACTTGAACAGTGGATTGCGCGGATCTGAGGCACTCCCTGACAGCAACACATCTTGTGAATAACAGGACTTGACCAGTGATAGCGCGGCCTGAGGCATACCTGAAGCACACATCTTGTGATAACAGACTTGACCAGTCATGCGCGGACTGAGGGCACTCCCGAAGAACCACATTCGTGTGATAACAGACTTGACCCAGTGATAGCGCGGACAGAGGCGCTCCCTGTGGCACACATCGTGCGGTTAACGACTTGACCAGTGATAGCGCGGACTGAGGCCACCTCCCCTGAAGCACACATCGTGCGGTAACATACTTGACCAGTGATAGCTCGGTCTGAGGCACTCCCTGAAGAACATCGTGCGGATAACAGATTGACCAGTTCATAGTGCGGACGGAGGCCACTCCTGATGAACACATCTTGCGGTAACAGACTTGACCAGTGATAGTATGGACAGAGGAGGATCCCTGAAGCACACATCGTGCGGTAACAGACTTGACCAGTGATAGCGCGAGACTGAGGCGCTCCCTGAAGCACACCATCGTTGCAGAGTAACAGACTTGACCAGTCATAGCGCCGGACTGCGGCACTCCCTGATGCACACATCTTGCTGTAACGATAGACCAGTCATAAGCGCGGGACAGAGGCGCTCCCTGTGGACTACATCTTGTGATAACAGACTTGACGTGGATAGCGCGGACAGAGGCGCTCCTGTGGCACAATCTTGTGATAACAGACTTGAACATACATTGCGCGACTGAGGCACTCCTGAAGCCACCCACATCTTGTGATCACAGACTTGACCAGCATTAGCGCGGGACTGAGGCGCTCCCTGAAAGCACAACATCTTGTTGATATCGGACTTGACCTGTCATATGCGCGGACAGAGGCCGCTCCCTGGAAGCCACATCGTGCGGTAACGGAACTTGACAGTGATAGCGCGGATGAGGACTCCCTGAAGCACACATCGTGCGGTAACAGACTTGACCAGTGATAGTCTTCATACGTTGCAACCTGCTTGAGCGTTCTTAGGTTCCAGGTAGGCAAATGCTGAATGTTCTCCCGTGGGAGTTTTCTGTCGTTTTTCCCTGTGGCACACATCTTGTGTTAACAGATTGTCAGTGATAGCGCGGCAGAGGCACTCAACTGAGCAACACATCGGGCGGGTAACAGACTTGACCAGTCATAGCGCGGACTGAGCACTCCTGAAGCACACTTCTTGCATGTAACTGACTTGACAGTAATGCGCGGACTTGCGGCACTCCCCCACGCCCTGAAGCACTCATCTTGTGATAACAGACTTGGACCAGTGATACGCGGACTGAGGCACTCCATTGAAGCACACATCTTGTGATAACAGACTTGACCAGTCATTGCGCGGACAGAGGCGCCTTCCCTGTGCACACTCTTGGTGATAACAGACTTGACAGTGATAGCGCGGACAGGGCGCTCCCTGTGGCACCATCTTGTGATAACAGACTTGTCCAGTGATAGCGCGGAGAGGCGCTCCTGTGGCACAAATCTGTGATAACGACTGACCCAGTCCTAGCGCGGACTGAGGCACCCCTGAAGGCTACACATTTGGATAACAGACTTGGCCCAGTCATAGCGCGGTCAGAGGCGCTCCCTGAAGCACCACATATTGTGAAACGGAACTTGACCAGTCTTAGCGCGGACAAGGCGCTCCCTGAAGCACACATCGTGCGGTATCGGACTTGACCAGTGATAGCGCGGACTGAGGCACTCCCTGAAGCCACACATCGTGCGGTAAACAGACTTGGACAGTGATAGCGCGGACTGAGGCACTCCTGGAAGCACACATCGTGCGGTAACAGACTTGACCAGTGAAGCGCGTACAGAGGCGCCCCGGAAGCAACACCATCGTGCGGTTAACGGACTTGACCAGTGATAGCGCGGGGACTGAGGCACTCCCGTGCACACATCGTGCGGTAACGACTTGACCAGTGATACCGCGGGACTGAGGCACTCCCTGTGGCCACATCGTGCGGTAACCAGGACTTGACCAGTGATAGCGCGGACTGAGGCACTACCTGAAGCCACACATCTTGTGGTAACGGGACTCTTGACAGTGATAGCGCGACTGAGGCACTACCTGAGCACACATCGTGCGGTAACAGATTGACGTGATAGCGCGGACTGAGGCACTACTGAAGCACACATCGTTGCGGTAACAACTGACCAGTCTTAGTGCGGGACTGGATGGCACTCCTGAAGCACACATCTTGTTTAACAGACTGTCCAGTGATAGCGCGGACTGAAGGACTCCCCCTGCAGACAATCTTGCGGTAACCAGACTTGACAGTGATAGCGCGGATGAGGGCACACCTGTGCACACATCGTGCGGTACTGACTTGGACCAGTATAGCGAGGACACAGAGGCGCTCCTGTGGCACACATCGTGCGGTAACAGGACTTGACAGTGATAGCGCGGAAGAGGCACTCCCTGAAGCACACATCTTGTGATAACAGACTTGACAGTGATAGCGCGGACTGAGGCACTCCCTGAGCTACACATTTGTGTTAAACAGACTTGACCTGTCTAGCGCGGACTGAGGCACTCCATGAAGCAACATCTTGCGGTAAAAGACTTGACCGTGATAGCGGGGACTGGGGCATCCTGAAGAAATTCTTGTGATAACAGGACTTGACCGTGATAGCGCGGACTGAGGCACTCCCTGAAGCCCACATATTGTGATAACTGACTTGACCAGTGATAGCGCGGACTGAGGCACTCCTGAAGCCACATATCTTGTGATAAACAGACTTTGACCAGTCCATAGCGCGGACTGAGGCACTCCCCGAAGCACACATCGTGTGATAACAGATCTTGACCAGTGATAGCGCGGACAGAGGCGCTCCCTGTGGCACACCATCGTGGCGGTAACGGATTGGACCATGTGATAGCGCGGACTGATGGCACTCCTGAAGCACAAATTCGTGCGGTAACAGATTGACCAGTGATGCTCGGACTGAGGCACTACCTGAGCACACTTCAGTGCGGGTACAGACTTGACCAGTCATAGTGCGGACTGAGGCACTCCCTGAAAGCACAC
Source organism: Conus ventricosus (assembly GCA_018398815.1). Taxonomy (NCBI): domain Eukaryota; kingdom Metazoa; phylum Mollusca; class Gastropoda; order Neogastropoda; family Conidae; genus Conus; species Conus ventricosus. The sequence continues at coordinate 30,213 of JAFLJL010015616.1, forward strand.
ATCTTGACGGTAACAGACTTGACCAGTGATAGTATGGACTAGAGGCTCTCCCTGGAAGCACACATCGTGCAGGTAACAGCTTGACCAGTGATAGCGCGGGGACTGAGGCGCTCCTGAAGCACACATCGTGCGGTAAAACAGACTTGACCGTCATAGCGCGGACTGAGGCACTCCTGAAGCCCATCTTGCTGTAAACAGACTTGACAGTTCTTAGCGCGGACAGAGGCGACTCCCTGTGGCACACATCTTGATGTTAAAGACTTGACCAGTGATTGCGGGACAGAGGCGCTCCCTTGTGGCACACATTCTGTGATAAAACTGACTTGACTGTATAGCGCGGACTGAGCACTCCCTGAAGCACACATCTTGTGATATACAGACTTGACCAGTCATAGCGGCGGACAGGAGCCGCTCCCTGAAGCACAAATCTTGTGATAACGGAATTTGACAGTCATTAGCGCGGACAGAGCGCTCCTGAAGCCACATCGTGCAGGTAAGGACTTGACCAGTGATAGCGCGGACTGAGGCACTCCCTGAAGCACACATCGTGCCGGTAAACAGAATTGACCAGTGATAGCGCGGTACTGAGGCACTCCTGAAGCACACATCGTGCGGTTACAGAATTTGACCAGTGATAGCGCAGGACAGAGGCGCTCCTGAAGCACACATCGTGCGGTAACGGACTTGACAGTGGTTAGCGGGACTGAGCACTCCCTGTGGCACTCTCGTGCGGTGGTACGGACTTGACCAGTGATTAGCGCGGACTGAGGCACTCCTGTGGCAATTCGTGCGGTATCAGGACTTGACAGTGATTGCGCGGAATTGAGGCACTCCTGATAGACACATCTTGTGGTAACGGACTTGACCAGTGATAGCGCGGACTGAGGCACTCCCTGAAGACACATCTTGTGATGACAGATTGACCGTGATAGCGCGGCGGCTGAAGGAACTCCTGAAGCTCTCTTCTTGTGGTACTGACTTGACAGTGATAGCGGCGGAGAGGCACTCCCTGTAGCACACATTCTTGTGTTATCCAGACTGGACCAGTGATAGCGCGGACTTGAGGACCTCCTGAACGCACACATCGTGCGGCTAACTGCTTGACCAGTGATAGGCGGATGAGGCACTCCCTGAAGCACAGATCTTGTGATAATAAGACTTGACCAGTCTTAGAGCGGAATGAGGCACTCCATGAAGAACATATCTTGCTGTAACAGACTAGCAGTGATAGCGCGGACTGAGGCACTCCCTGATGACACATCTTGCTGTAAACAGACTTGACAGTGATAGCGCGGACTGAGGCACTCCATGATGCAACATCTTGCGGTAACAGACTTGACCAGTGATAGCGCGGACTGAGGCACTCCTTGGCACAAATCGTGCGGTAACAGACTTGGACAGTGTGATGCGCGGACAGAGGCGCTTCTGTGGCACCACATCGTGCGGTAAAAGACTTGAACAGTGATAGCGCGGAAGAGGCACTCCCTGAAGCACAACATCTTGTGATAAATAAACGGGGACTTGACCAGTGATAGCGGTGACAGAGGCGCTCCTGTGGCACACATCTTGGGATAACAGACTTGACCAGTCTAGCGCTGGACAGAGGCGCTCCCTGTGGCCACACATCTTGATAACAGACTTGACCAGTATAGCGCGGACAGAGGCGCTCTGTGGCACACATCTTGTGATAACAGACTTGACCAGTCATTAGCGCGGACTGAGGCACTCCTGAAGCACAATCTTGTGTTAACAGACTTGACCAGTCATAGCGCGGACAGAGGCGTCTCCCTGAAGCACACATCTTGTGTAACGGACTGACCAGTCATAGCGCGGACAGAGGCGCCTCCTGAAGCACACATCGTTGGCGGTAAACGTATCGGACTTGACAGTGATAGACGCGGACTGAGGCACTCCCTGAAGCCACACATCGTGCGGTAAACAGACTTGGCAGTGTAGCGCGGATGAGGCACTCCCTAAGCAACATCGTGCGTAACAGACTTGACCAGTGATAGCGCGGACAGAGGCGCTCCTGAAGCACACATCTTGCGGTAACGGACTTGACCTGTGATAGCGCGGACTGAGGCACTCCCTGATGGGCACACATCGTGCGGTAACGGACTTGACCAGTGATAGCGACGGACTGAGGCACTCCCTGTCCCTCCCCCCCCCCCCCCCCCCCCCCTATGGCACACATCGTGCGGTAAACAGATTTGCAGTGATAGCGCGGACTGAGGCACTCCATGAAGCACACCCCCCAAAATTTCTTGTGGTAACGGACTTGAACAGTGATAGCGCGGACTGAGGCACTCCATGAGAAGCACACATCTTGTGATGACAGACTTGACCAGTGTGATAGCGCGGACTGAGGCACTCCCTGAAGCACACATCTTGTGATAACAGACTTGACTAGTGATAGCGCGGAATGAGGCACTCCCTTGAGCACACACTCTTGTGATACAGACTTGACAGTGATAGCGCGGACTGAGGCACTCCCTGAAGCAAAATCGTGCGGTACAACTTGACAGTGATAGCGCGGACTGAGGCACTCCCTGAAGCACACATCTTGTTGATAAAGACTTGTCCTGTCAAATAGCGCGGATGAGGCACTCTGAAGCACACATCTTGCTGTAACAGACTTGGACAGTGATAGCGAGGACTGAGGGCACTCTGAAGCACACATCTTGCTGTAACAGACTTGACCTGTGTTAGGCGGGACTGAGGCCTCCTGAAGCACACATCTTGCGGTAACAGACTTGACAGTGATAGGCAGACTGAGGCATCCTGTGGCAAACATCGTGCCGGTACAGACTTGACCAGTGATAGCGCGGACAGAGGCGCTTCCGTGGCACACATCGTGCGGTAACTGATCTTGACCGTGATAGCGCGGGAAGAGGCACATCCCTGAGGCACACATCTTGTGATAACAGACTTGAACCAGTGATAGCGCGGACTGAGGCACTCCCTGAAGCACACTTCTTGTGAATAAACAGAATTGATGTCATAGCGGCGAAATGAGGCACTCCTGAAGCACACATCTTGCGGTAACAGACTTGACCAGTGTTGCGCGGACTGAGGCACTCCCTGAAGCACACATCTTGTGATAACAGACTTGACCAGTGATAGCGCGGACTGAGGCACTCCCTGAAGCAAACATTTCTTGTGATAACAGACTTGACCAGTGATAGCGCGGACGGAGGCAATCCTGAAGCACCACTTCTTGTGAATAACAGGACTTGTCCAGTCATAGCGCGGGACTGTGGCTCGCCCGAAAGCAACACATCGTGTGTAACAGACTTGACCCAGTGATAGCGTCGGACAGAGGCGCACTCCCTGGGCACACATTCGTGCGGTGGTACGGACTTGACCAGTGATAGCGCGGACTGAGGACCACTCCTGAAGCACCAATCGTCGGTAACAGTCTTGACCAGTGATTAGCGCGGTCTGAGGCACGACCCATGAAGGCACACTCGTGCGGTTAACAGACTTGACCAGTCATAGTGCGGACTGAGGCACTCCCTGAAGCACCACATCTTGCGGTAACAGACTTGACAGTGATAGTATGGACAGAGGACACTCCCTGAAGCACAAATCGTGCGGTAACAGGCTTGACCAGGTGATAGCGCGGACTGAGGCGCTCCTGAAGCACACAATCTTGTGATAACTGACATGACCAGTGATAGCGCGGACTGTGGCACTCAACCTTTAAGCACACATCTTGTTATAACAGACTTGACAGTGATAGCGCGGACTGACGGGCCTCCTGAAGCAAACATCTTGTGATAGCAGACTTGACCAGTCGATAGCGCGGAACTGAGGCCCCTGAAGCACACATCTTGTGATAACAGACTTGACCAGTAGATAGCGCGGACTGAGGCACTCCTGGAAGCACCACATCTTGTGATAACAGACCTTGCCAGTGATAGCGCGAAGTGGCACTCCTGAACACCCACATCTTGTGTGTAACTGACTTGACCAGTGATAGCGCGGACTGGGGGATCCCTGAAGCACACATCTTGTGTTATTCAGACTTGACCTGTGATGCGCCGACAGGGGGCTACCTGAAGCACACATCGAGCGGTATCAGACTTGACCGTGATAGCGAGGACTGAGGCACTGACCGATGTCTCACTGAAAATGCCACCAAAAGCAGTTGATATATGATATGCATCAGCACTGGTAATTGAAGGGGGGGGGGGTGCATTGCTGTATTTGATTACAAAAACACATATTTTGTTTCTAATAATCTTTCTTTGCGGTGGATTCGTGCATTCATTTACGATACACATGTTTGTGCGTACTCGACTAAAAAAAGTCGGAAGTAAAAGCTAAGTGCTCTGCTTGGGACTTTCTGTGAGGATACGGACCCTGCTGTGAGTATAGAACTCTCACACCATGGTATGTCATCTGGCACTTTTTTTTCTGCGTACACAGGCTGGATACTCATGCGGAAACTCCCTGTATAGACAGGCAGTGAAGTTTTGTGAGTATGTCGGTTTTTTTTTATCCCGCCATTAAGGCAGCCATACTCCATCTTTGAGGGAAGGTGTATGCTATGTGGAAGTGTCATCCTACAACGGCCAAACTGGCCTTCTCTTCCGAAAGTGGTGATGGGATTTTAGTTGATGTGCAAGTGTTTGTGCGGCATTTCACACGGAACTCGGTTTATTGTCTCATTCAAAGGTCCATGTATGGGGGAATGGAGTCAGAAACAATGTTAACTCCGAGGGAAAAATCTCCCGGTACCGAGCTTCCGAACCTGATACCCTAGGATCCCGAGTCCGGCGCTTTCCAACTGAGCTATCCGGCCCCCTGTCAAACTGGCACATCTTGGTCGGGCCTGAAGGAGTGGGCAGAATTCCCTGCTAGAGGACAGGAATCTCAGCTGTGCCTCGAAAAGAGGCACTGCAGGTGGGTCAGATCCTACAGGCACATGCAGGCCACAACCTGTACTGACATTGCAAGGTGCGTCAGTCCTACAGGCACATGCAGGCTACTCCACTTTACTGTCATCGCCATGTGGTCAGTTCCTACAGGCACCTGACAGGTCACACTCGTTAATGGACATTGCCAGGAGTCTGTCCTACAGGCACCTGAGGTCACACACGTTACTGACATGGCCAGTCGGTCAGTTATACAGGCCAATGCAGGTAACACACTGTTTCGGATGGAATGGGTAGTGTCTGCAGGTGTTTGACCGACTCTCACTCAGAAATTACGGATGCATGCACGACTTTCCCAACGCACCTACACACACCCACTCACCTGAACATGACAGCCAGGCAATCTAAAAACAATACTTCTTTTTGTTTTATGCTACCCGAAACCATCAGGGACTAAACATAAAAATATAATATAAACAAACGCAACAATGTCATTTAATAGAGTCGGCACGTCAACTTTCGGCGTACACACAAAATATATCTACTATAGCGCTGCTGGTTCTACGACGTCGTCGCGATGGACGACGACGAGACGATGAAGACGACGAGATGATGGAAGAAGCCGACGAAGATGATGCAGATGATGATGACGACGACTCAGCGTCCAAGTCAAGTCCGACAAAGGACCTACAGAACTTCAGAGCTTGGCTAAAAAAGAAAAAACCACATCACACTCACGGGTCTCTGCCGCGGACAGGGCAACAGTCTCGCACAGGAGCTGTGCTACACACAAACACATCGCTGCGTCGGGCCTTGCCCTACAGGTTGCTGTTTCAAACTCGGGAGCGGCGCTCTGGCTTGGCAGCAGCGGGCGTCTACGGCTCAACTGGCTCAGCGGGTAAGTCGGTCCCGAGGCACCGTGGCAGGTTAGTGTGGTTGTTGGCATCAGGCGGCCTCTCGACACCGTACCAGGGTGGAGAACAAGGGGGTCGACGCAGCTAGGCCCCCGGCCCCTCAGAGAATTGGTTGCCAGTCCCCCCTCAATTCCAGGGAACACTTCTACAGGGGATACTGATTAACTACCGTGATTATAGGATAACTATTCATTAGCATCATCAAATTCCCCTACAACTTGGGACAAACATCGCATATTCTTTCTTCAACACTACAACATTCCCTTTTCCGGTAATATAACACTACAACATTCCCTTTTCCGGAATCTTAAACACTACAACATTCCCTTTTCCGGAATACAGAACACTACAATACTTTACTATCGCACTACAACATTCCCTTTTACGGACTAATAGCACTACATCATCCCTTTTCCGGTTCACAACACTACAAATTCCTTTTCGAATCCAACGCTACAAACTTTCCCTTTTCCGGAATATAACAATACAACATTCCCTTTCCGGAATCATAGACTTACAACATTCACTTTTACGGAATCATAGCACTACAAAACATTCTTTTCGGAAATAATAGCACTACCATATTCCCTTTTCCGGAAATCCAACAACTACACAGGAAAGGAATTTCTATATAAACCTTTCAGATACAGTTTCCACATTGGGGAAAGGATTTCCACCTATTACCCTCTTCAATAATACATGAATACAATTCATTATACACAACTAATGATAACTTTTCATCAAAATTATAATAGTCATCACAAATGTTCATTTTCTTTTCTTGTAACTTGACAAGAATGTTCATTTCATGTCATATGATCACCAGAATTTAAATTTAAAAAAAAAAAGATTCATTACACTTTAATATATGTACGAGAAAGATTTCCCCACAACACTATTGTTTACCAAACACCAATGATTAAATATTGATATCAAGTAGCGAGTTAAATAATCATCCACATCAAAAAATGAAAAACAGCTTATACAGTCTATGTCGCAACACTTTGGGGCTTATTATCATAGCATCAAAACTCTCACTTCTCCCCCGCAAAGTCTAGCCTAAACCACATTGGAATAATTACATTTTTACATGAATTTATGACTAATTACTATAAAAAAAAGTCCTGAAAAGGGACTATCCCCACCACGCGCTCACACACCATACCTCTCTCCCAACCTGTTAGGGAATTATACAAATGAATATTTGGAAAAAGTGTCTGTAACATGTAATATGGAAATTATTTCGATTGCCAATAGTTTCAACATTCCTCATTGGGAGCATATCCAAGCTAAATTCGTTATAGATTACCTGACATGAAGACATGTTGATAACATTTAATATTCGTCATGTTGAAAGCAAAAGAACACCTTGGAATCCGTTTATCATATCATCTAAAGATTTTTACAGATGGCTCGATTTTAGACTCGTATGCAGGGTCTGGTTTGTGATTCCATTGCCTGAAGTTTCGTTGATCTTTTTCTTAGGGAAAGGGATTTCCATATTTACGCAGAAACTGTATGTAATTTTTTTTTTTTCTTTTGGGCGTTGATTTTTATGTGTGACGATAACACTGCTGTCTATAATTATACTTTTTTGCGTTGTTCCAAAGGCAGTTCTATATAGCTTGCAAAATTGGGAATCAAAAATAAGAAAAGATTTACTGTTGAAATAAAGACATTACATACATGTTAGTATTGTTGAAAGGAATTGGGGTATCGTTATTTGCTGGATTCCATCACACTGTGGGATATTCGGTAAGGAAAAGCAGCTTAAATTATCTAGAGATGGTGCGTTAAGACTAGAAAAACATCTGAGAGTAATTTAAAGCTTGACGTAAAGAAATTAATTCGCTATTGAAAAATGGCCGTGAACAGTGAACACACTTCCAGAGAAGTATGAAATTTATTGTCCACGATATATTGTCATCTTTAATATACAGCTTTGTCTCAATTCGTGTGGAAAACCAAAGTTTTCCCAATGTGTAGCATGTGATTGTTCAAATCTTCTATCAGTGGACCATATTCTTTTTCATTGTGCAATTTTACCTTCATTGTATAAAGAAATC
>JAFLJL010015617.1:0-22500 GCA_018398815.1 Conus ventricosus
AGGCTCCAAAAGTAAAGCATAAGAGAACAGTAATATGCCGACTCTACCCCACTTGCTCCTCCACCGGTTTTCGGGCGAAAGTGCCCTAAATCAGCATATTACTGTTCTCTGACAATAAGACGTCAATAACCAAAAAATAACGATTATCTACAAACAAACATACTGTGCAGGGTTATCCGTTTTTAATACTAATTTACTAAACTTTTCAGATTTCAGTTTTTTTTTAAATCCTATGTTTTTCTTGGTCGTTTTCAATAACATCATTTTCGCGCAAACATTCTTCAAATGATCCTGTCTTTCATGTGAAATAACACTACAGACTTTAACTGTTTCTCTAAAGTCTTTAAAACTGAGTTTATATTTCGGCATAAAACCACACACTTAATCCGAGCATGTTTTCCGCTGAAAGCTAGTTTCGACAAAGTGTTTTCTTTTTAACTATGTCTTTTTCTGCTGAACAGCCCATCTATAATAAATAGCGTCTGCGTTCCCCAAACAATAAAAAAAAAGCGTTCTAGACATTCACTCAGTTTATTGCTGGGATCAACAAATATATTTCATCATCTGCCCATATAAACCTTCAAATCATGATATGCTTTGGGTTCCATTTAAGTGTTGGACAGAAAATCACAATATAAATCAAAATTATAGCGATAAACTTTTTTGTAATAAGTCAAAGGACAAATATTGTTTTTCCCAACCAGTCTGCCCACAAATCATTGAACAAATGAGGGGATTTTTTTCAAAAGTTTTACTGCTCCATAGTTTATAACAAATTTAATCTAATCCAGTTATTTTTTTTATCATATTTTCTGTCAAAACTTGTTCAAAATAATAAAACCCTACAAGACCTAAATGTTAAGTTTAAAACCAATTCAGTTCTGTAAGATTGTTTCTATTTAAGTCAACAGTGATTTTGTTGCTTGTTGTTATAACCTTAATTTTCCTCACCATTGTGAAGAACGAACGATGGTAACGTTAAGACGTTTAACGTCTAAAGTTTTGCCAGCTAATTAGAATTCCTTTTAAAAGGACGTCACTGACCCCACAACCCCATCCCTCCCCTCATCTTTAAAGACAGAAATTTCAAATATCATTGGTGAACGTGTCTCCTAATTTTCTGTTTGGGAAAGAACTGTAATTTTGTAGAAGCTTCCTTTAAAACCGTTTCTCTTGTGGAGGATGTACTGTTTTTTCCCATAGGGCGTTATTTCAATCTCTTTCCGACTATTGTCGTCCGGCAAAAAGACTTACGGAAAAAGGGGCCAGATTTTGAATGCTTTTCTGAAACTTTTTTGAGGGCCAAAAATGTAAATGGGCTTATGAATTCAAATTTTATTTCCCATTCTAATATGGTTCTAAGTGCCATTTGAGGTCAGGTTTTGGGAACTATTTTATATTCAACTGGCCAACATATTTGCTTCTAGTTTGCGCAGTTGTTCTAGTTTGGGAAACTTTTTGCTGTCGCCAACCTCTTTACGTTTATAATCACCATCTTTATGTACTCAAAACCATACAAAGCGCCTATCTCCCCGTTCTGTTCAAAGTCCGAAACATCTGCAAGGTCTTTTAATTCTAAAGTTATACACCTTACAGGCGCTAATGTAACTCCGGATTCTTCGGCCCACCGACATTTTTAGTACAGTTTATTATTTTATTTCCAAAACAATGTGTACGTTATCGCATTTCACAACTTTCCCTGCTTTGTCTGCAATTTTTATATTAAATGATCCAACCCCCCACAAACTAATCTTTTAAACTGTAAATTTAGGAATTGTAATAATTTTTATAATCGCAATATGCAGCTTTTTCCCCGCTGGTAAAGCTCTTAAAACATTTGAGGCCTTCCATCAATAAGTTTTCATCAGTGCTCAGCTCATCCAAATGAACATAAAGTAATGAATGTAATGCAAGATCGAGCGGATTTTCCCCCTTAAAAAATAGTTTTGTTTGGCGCAACAACAAATCTTTTAGTGACCTGAGTGTCAACTTTAAAGCCTAACATTTTAGCTAGCTCTTTATCAAATAAGTAATCTGCATTTTTCAGGTTCGAAGTTAATATTGTTTTTAGATTTGCATTGTTAAGTTGAGAGTAATGCCGAATTTACTCATTGCTTCTTTTAGTGAGCAAAACCCGTAATAACCATCAGGTATTGTTAACTGTTAGCTTTGAGCCCCACAACTTTTGTAATCTTATTATTCCCCTTGGTTTCGCTTATATTAAACCCTTCGACTTTGTAAAAAAATTTCATGGAGCGCGACCGTTTTGGCCCCGCAATTGTTATCAATAGCAGTTCTAAAAACGAAGGACGGTCTTGAGTTGTTATTGTTACAAACATTTTTTAAACAGAATAAAAAATGAGTGCATTCAAATATACTGGCGCAAAAATATTCTGTTTGGGGGCCCCACTACAATCTTAAAAATAAACAAAATGATACTCTTGACATTTCTGTGACCCAGACTGCCTCTTTTCATAAAAAGGGGAGTACTCCATTACGCATAATCTTTAAACCCCCCCATTGAAAACGAGCACAACCAGAAAGCGTGGTTTAGTCATCCGTTGCAGTTTATCAGAACCAAATTAAAATTTGCTGTGTTTTGTGCACAAAAGGGTGTGGAGTGTCGTATGCTGATCATTTAACTCATCCCGATCCTTTGGTGAGTCATGTACAGATTTCATTTTTTATTACACCTTTAGACGTATTTTGACTGAACTGCAAGCACCATTACCGAATGACAAATCGTTTTAAACCATTCAGCAACAGAATAGACATGAAGGCTTTGAAAGGATCTGTAACGAATTCAATATTAACATCAAGACAGACTTTAGACAAAAGTTGGGTCTTGATCATGGCCTAGGCAAACCCCCTTAAATTTTTGGGGCACGCACAGAAAGTATAATATGTCTTGAAACCTCCTTCAAAATTGTTCAAACCCTGGTCCATAGAGCAAGAGCATAAAACAGCATGGACAACAAATTTTTCTTAGACACTTCTAAGGGCCTAACTAGAGCGGGGAAAAGAACGAATAAAAGACTCTATTCGTACTAAGTTTGGTGTTTGCTAGTTTCGCAAAACACAGGCAAGATCGAGCATAACTGATCATTCTACTGGCTTTTTATGCACAAAAACAATACTTAGCAAATTTAGAGGACGCCATTAATTCTACAGTTGATTTACCTTCAAGTATTCAAAGGTACCAACATGTTTTACAATACGCAAGATCGAAAGTAGACTTTGCTGTTGGCACTGGGTTTTTACATGCTGCCTTCTGACCTCAGACTCCAGATAGGTACAATAATAAACTATAATAATGAAATTTTTATAGCAGGGAATGAACAGAAGGTTTGGGAAAAAAAGACCCTAAATCTGAGCCAGTAATATTACAAACAATAAAAGAACACCCAAATTAAGTCATCTAATCCCGAAGTCCAACCCCCCAAAGTCATTGAAGACTCAGCAAAGCTCGCGGACTCTGTTCGCGAAAGACCATGAATATGAAAAAACAGCGCTTGTTCTTGGGTTAACTGGCATAGGATTACTTGGGCTTTTTTCTTACTAAATAGTAACCCAACTATTACAAGAACTAATGTCCATAAGTGCTCGGGCCCTAAAACCAACTACTTTGCTTGCAGTAGACAAAAGCCACTGACAATACTCCCCAATATTTCCTGGTAAAGCGTCCACGGCTTTACCACTAAATTTTTTAATAAACTTGCAAGAAGATCAAGCTGTTTTTTTACCCATGATTTATCAGGTGGAGGCGATGGCGGTGGGGGTACTGAACTTTGGCTACTGCCGCCTGTAATAGCCATTACCAGTGTACTTATTGCAATCCTAAGGCAGTTATAACGCTTTCTAATGTGACGCCTTGGCTCTCTAAACAGCGTTTTTATTCGTTCTGCTAGCGTTGTGTCTTCATATAAAATTTTTCGGATAGTTTCTCTTATTCTATTCACTTAGTTCGTAATTGGTCTCGGTTAGTAGTTAGCACTTCTAGTCTTGCTGATCTTCTTGTTCAAGATCTTTTAGTCTTTGGGTATTCTTTCTTTAATATCATGCCCTAAGTCGGGTCATCACCTCAACGAGTTTTTCTTTTTCCCCTTCTTATATGCCCATCTAGTTCACCTAGTTTTGCTAAATTGTTTGTTAATTCGCCTCTGAAGGGTTTTTAAAGCATGATCAAGGGCCGCTATTTCTCGCATGGGTAGCGGTTGAGTCGTGTATAGTCTTTAATGCTGTTTCTTCTGAAAAACGGTTTCTGCTTCATTGCATTTATTATTTCATCTGCCGATTGATTTAATTCTTTAAGTTCCATGTTTTGTATTTGGGTTTGCTGTTGGGAGTTTTCCCGCAGCGTGTTTGGGAAATTTAGCAACTGCATCCCTATCTAAATTTTGGTCTAAAAAAGGCCAAGGGGATTTTGATTTTCACACTGAGTCTTTGTATAATTGTACTCTTGGGTAAAAACTTTGATGGGTCGGGTTTAGTTGTAAGCCGAACAAGTTGCCCTTGATCGTTTTTTACAGACAAATGATCATCTTTTAATTCAAAATCATTTGGGGCTATAAATTCGGGAGGTTCTTGGCCTAAACTTTCGTAAAATGATTTAACCTTACTTTCTGTTAATTCATGCCGCATTGAGAGCGTTGAGTGATGCTGTGTCAAAGGGATCATTTCACTCAGTCGTCTCCAGATCAAAAACATCATAATCTTCTTCACCTTCAAATTCTTGCCATGTTTTTAAATAATTAACTTTTATTTTGCTTCATAAAAATGGCGGGGGCAAACATATGGCTCGATTCTTAACCCCATAGAAGTCTGAAAGAGCCCTTGGCGTGAAGGGAAATAAGCGGACTAATTTCTGTTCCAAATAATCCATCTACAAATTTATGCAGATCAAATTCTTACTGTCAAATTTCCAGAACTAGGAGCAGATACGTGATTGTGCCAGGCTCTGCGCGTCTTACTTTCAAAATAGTACTCGATCAACAACAGACCCAAACAGGACAGTGTACAGAATCTGGGGGGGGCAATCGTTAAGAAAATTTCTATAAAACTTGAGGGCAAGAAATATTTTCTTTACACAATGCAGACATATTTTAACCTATTCTGATCTAGGCTAACCGGGAATGAAAGGGCTGATTTTGCGTTTCAAGGGAAAAGAAAATGAAGAAGCACTAAAACATAGAATAGGGGCCGCAGGTACTAAAGACGGCAAAAAGTTATGTGGGTGTAAATTTTGCGTTGGAAATCGCTTTTCATTCCCTTAGATTTTGAGTTGTTAAAAGCGCATGCGCCATACTTTCAAGGAGCTTAAAAGACGATTGTCATATAACTAACTTTTAATGAATCAAACGTGTTATTCTATCTACAACACCGAAGCAAAGTACAAGCATTTCGACATCTCGTTAAGTTTGACGTTGTTAGCAACCCTCACTTAGCAAGGCTGATTGAGCAACAATATCAGAGAAAATTTGCAATATATTACGACAGAGTGATTCATCATACAACATACCCCAGAAGCAGGCAGACACTAAATGGAATTTTAGTTTTAGCGTCGCAGCAAGATCCTAAAGGTATTTTATTTCTGTGTGAAGATGAAGAACCGTTCAAAAGAGCAAGTGAAAAGTTTTTTAATCCAAAATAACGAAAGTGCAATGTTCGATTGAGGTAGTCCTAACCAAATCTACGCTTAGCGGGCTTAAACCTTATCAGCATTTTGATGAAATAAAAAACTGGGTTTGGGGGCGGGGGGTGAGAAATCCAACAGTTGACCTTGCGTCTAAAGATTTACATTTTTCACAATGTTAGGCTTGATGTTATTTAACAACGAAATACGGTTTATGATTGACCTAAGGTCAACAGAGATAATCAGTTGCATTGAAGCGGAGAGCTTGAGAGACGTAATAAACATTCAAATTGATAAAGAAGAAGAAGCCGATAAAAACCCCTTAATGTACATTTGTTTTTAATATATGATGCGCACTGAATATTGGAGATAACAGATTAAAAGATGTATACTAAATTATTTTTTATTAAAAAAGCATGTCTGTTCAGGTTTATCCAAAGTGCCTACGCGCCGCCAAAAGAAGAGATAGTAGAAACCCCCAACATAAAAACCCTTCAGATTAACCAACATTACAAAAATGCAGCAAGTACTTAAAGCAAGACCTTTCAAAATACAGCAAAACCAAACGAAGGTAAATTTTGCTGCCTTTAATGCTGTTACATATGTTTAATACTGGAGCATCAACTATAAGTGCTCTATCAGCAGGAACGAGTGTGGTCTCTTAGCAACGGCATAGGCGCACCCGCAGCTTTACCTCTAGGAGGTTTGTCTTTAGCTCTCGGTGTGTGTTTCTTAGCTGTAAGTGCGGGTGGCAAAAAATTAAAAAATAAACTCCAAAAAACACCACAGCTATGGTTCAACTAAAAACGCTAAACTTAGTTCGTTTAAACTGACAATAAATAAAGCACTTGTTGACTCAAACATCACGGATGAAGAATTTAATCGTTTACAGGCCGATTTTGATGACTACAAAAGACAAAAGTTTGATCTTCAAAGAAAGGCGAGGACAAGTTTTTCTCAACGGCCAGACCCCGAGCAGATAAAAAAGGAATCTTAAAAAAGTAAACGAGACATTAAACTCTGTTCTAAACAGCTCACATTAACAACACCAAAAGGTGTTTATACTTTAGTTTATGAGTCCAAGCGCAAAAAGACCGTCGATATTGGTTCTGATTAAGCCGTTGTATTTTTTTTTAATTTAAATAAATATGTTGGCTTAGAAAAGAAAGACAGCATGGCTAAGATATATGAAGGCCCAGATGAATTGTTTGAAGGAATGCTTGAGAGAGAGCGTTTATCAAGAGCACTGAATGATATTGATTTAGAAGTCATTGACCCAACAAACGTACAGGCAAGCGTTGTTCATGCTATTTCTCAAGTTCCAGGCAAACTAACAATAGACCCGCCAGTTAAAGTAATGTTAGCTTTTTTAATCGACTATGTAACAATAAATGAAGAAAATCTAGAAGTCTGGGTCTCAACTAAACAGCAGACTATTCTTTCTCATAATGACTTAACACCCGGTTGGGCAGACGAACTGCTTGCACAGTTTGACGCTGCCGCTGAAGAAGCCAAAATGAGAGGCTCTGGTTGGTCAGAGGGCGAAGTCTTAGAGATTAGATTAAAACAGGCTAAGTATGCACCGATTGTAGGCAAGGCTTACATTCCGCTACCTCGGGAGTTGGTTTTAAAGAAGCAGTTTTAAACATAAAAAATTCAGACAACAAATGTTTCATGTGGTGCGTTCTTGCAAGGCTGCATCATGTCCGCGAACACGCAGAAAGAGTGACTAACTATCGGCAATACGCCAAAGATCTTAACTTCAATGGAATATCCTTTCCTGTTAGTGTAGACCAAATTGATCAGTTTGAAGAACAAAACAACCCAATAACTGTTAATGTATACACATGGGATGAGAAACAAATTTGGTGCCAATTAAAGTGTCCAAGAACAGTCCAACAATAGCGAACCAGCCAAAAGTCATGTGGACTTACTCCTAATGTTTTCGCCAGCAGGGCTGCCCCATTACACATTGATACGCACAATGAGCAGATTATTAGCGCATACTTCAAAGCATGAACATAAACAAGAATTCTGTAGAAAATGTTTAACAAGAATTCCAACCGCTCAAGCCGCGCTTGAACATATAAAACATTGTAAAAGTTCTGTAGACTGTAAGACAGAACTAACTACGCCCCCGCCAGGATCTAAAGTTAGTTTTAAGAACTGGAAACGGCTGCAAAATTCTCCATACGTAGTTTACGCAGACTTCGAGTCGCTTATTGTTCCTTATGAAGGGCCAGCACCACAAAAACTTCGAAAAACAGTCTTAATGAGTAATCATCAGATTTGTTCATTTGCCTTCATTATTGTTAGGTCGGATGGCGTTTATTCAGAGCCAGAATTATATAGAGGACCAGATGCTGCAGAAACATTCTTAAAACGCATGCAGCAAGTGCGTAACGCCTGTTCTAATAATCTAAACTTATCTGAAATCATAATGGCGCCTGAAGACCAACAACAGTATGGCTCAGCCACGCATTGTTGGATTTGCGGTTTAGAGCTAACGCCCAAGAGTGTAAACCCCACAGTAAGAGACCATGATCACATTAGGGGAAATTTTGGGGGCAGCCACAAAAAATCAATTTTCAACAAAAGTTTGACCAAGACATGGAAGCTGCCTGATTCTTTACAACTTGCGGGTTAGACCCCCCTTATAATGCAAGCAGTAACCAGCGCCTTCGGGTAGATGCATTGCACAGTCATCAGAAATTCATGTTTTCCTTTAAATAAAGTCTTCACGACTCTACAAAAAATATGGGCTCATTAAGGCACGGTATTCCTTAAATTTGTAAAGGGGCGTGAAACCTTCCACAAAGCATTGCCCTTTGGGACAAAGGGAAAGTACGGGTAACAAAAAGTAATTGCCCAATTAACCGGGTCGTTACCCCCGACAGGGCCCGAAGTGGTCAATGACAACCCCGGGAGAGAGGAGGAGAGAAGGAGGGGAGAGAGAGAGAGAGGAGAGGATGAGCAGGACAAAAAAGGGTCGAGAGAACGGGGTCTGGGAGATAAAGAGACAGCTAAGTCTTGGGTTTTGAAGACAAGCGAAGAGAAAAAAAACTAAGTTTAAGCCCAAGGGGGGGTGAAGAAGACAAACTGAATTTAAACCCCAAGGTGGGTGAAGAAGACGAAGAAGAAGAGTCGAGTCGGACCCCAGAGACGACCACGAAACCCGCCCTAAAACCTGAGCCAGTAAAACCAAAGGGCACACCTCAAGCATGCTGAAGAAGACTAAAGGACTTTTTTTAAAACTGGGGGGTTGGGTGAAAGCGTGGTTGTGTGGTGAAAACCGGGCCCCAGGTAAGAAGCTTTTTTTAAAACCCCGGGATTAGGAAGTATGATTTTTTATGTTCTGATATTTCTTGTGGTGATTTGTTGTTCATGATTAATTAAATACATAGAAATTGCTTTTCTTGTTCTCTCTTGTTAGGAGAGAGACAAGCGTGACACCCCATTCCCAGAGAGAGGCGAATGTCTGAGGGGCCCATGAGTGTGCAAGCGTGTAGAGTGCAAAGAAACCTTGGTGTTTTAAGCCTACTGATAATCATAAAATTGTGCATTTAAGAAATACCATCACGTTTTCCCCCCCGCCTGGCAAAGGGGCGACCTCCCCGGATTGCATGGCCCAAATTAGTTTCAGGAGGGAAAAAAAGTAGTACTAGAGTATACGGGCAAGGCCCCAAAAAGGGAAATTTTAATTAGCTCTTCTAATTATTTCCTTTAGTTCTTTGAGTGTTGAGTGTTGACTTGTTGTAGGGTGGGTGTTTTAAAATAAAAGGGTCGTTCAAAAACAAGAAGATTTCTAGTCTTAACTCCATAGAGCTGTGGTTTAAGATTTAAGGCTCCTTTGTTTGGGAACACACCACTGGTTGGTGTACTCATAACTTTTTTAGAATAAACGGGTATGATTTTTTTCCGGGTTATAAGCGTAACTGTTTTAGTGGTGTAAAAATATCGAAAAAAGAAATGGCTGAAGAAATTTTACCCCATTGAGAACTGATGATTTTAGGGAAAAACGGAAAAACAGGAGTGAATGCGAAATTTCATTGAAACCAGCAGAAGACTGGGGTGGGGCTGAAAAAGGGAAATTTGAAAAGGAACTCTAAGGCAAAACTGCTCATAAAAGGCTAAAGCAGAGCAGAGTGATAGTGCCAGAGCAAAGAGAGGCAGAAAGTGCAGCTCCAGAGCAAGAGCAGGGGCGAAAGTGCACGCCGAGCTAAAGCAAATGCAGAGTCGCTGCCAGAGCTAAAGCAGATGCAAAAGGGGCGGAGCAGAAGCAAAACGGAGTTTTTAGCCAAACAAATTGAGTTGGAAAGAAAAAAGTCTAAAATGCAGTAAAATAGAACCTTTTTCGATCAGTAGGGAGACAAATTTTGCGCCCCTAGACTTAAAACTCCCACTGTTCAGAAAGAAACTGTTTCAATCGACCCTATATCAGTGGGTTTTGAATCGGTTCCCGGCACGAGGGGCGGGCCCCGAAGTCGGGAAAAACCTTCTGCCTTGTTGACGGTCGTGCGTTTACACACAGTATCCCCCTACCCAAAGGTGATCAGGAATTTTGACAAGGTGCAGGGGGGTGTAAAGGCTTTTGATTTGACTGAAGAAGGTTTTAGGCGAAAGTTTCGCGGGGGCGAGAATCAAAACAGGGGAGACATACACACTTCGGAGTTAGACGGGACCACTATTTCAACAAAGGGGTGAATTTAGGGAGTAGACAGTGATTTTAAAGGCCTCAAGACCTGGTGAAAAAGGGAACAATATTTTAGGTTGGGGGAGGGCCCTCACAATCCCATTAAGGAAAAAGGGCAACCACAATACTGGGGTACTTGAGACAGCGAGACATGGGGGAAGCGAGGCGGTTTTGCCTGAACAAGAGAAAAGCCTGGAAGCAATTAGAGGACAGCGGCCGCCATGACCACGCAATGAGTCAGCTACACACCCGGGCCCCCAAACGCTCACGTGAGAAAACAAGGGTAAAAACCAAAACCCCACGTGGCTAGGAATGACTACCTTTTTTTCTGTGTAATAAAAGGGCACTTGGCTAAGACGCTTTTTAAGTCCAAAAGGGCAGCAGCAAGGGGTCGGGCCAAGGGGAGAGACAGGTAAAAAGAGGGAAAAAGATGACAGTGTTTTTTGTCTGGATTGTGCGTGTGTTCCGATTCAGGCGATAACGGGAAATGTGCACAAAGGCAGAGTAGGGAAAAAGTGGTTAATTCTTAGAGACTCTGGTCACGGTTAGGGTGAAGGAGTCCCCGGTTTGGAAGGGGCAATTCACGTAAAACAAGAGGTGTAGACAAATAAGGAACAATAGCAAAATTCAAAAGGCACGGTGTTTATTTATAACCCCTTCTAAGGGGTTTTTACAGGCGTTTGGGTGTTCCAAAACCGCCCTAAAGATCTGGTGTCGGGAAAAACCCAGGACACGTGGGGATGGAAAACCCAGACGCTGACTCTGGTCGAATCAGAGAAAAGGGAACACGTGAGGAAAAGGGCCCCAAGGGAGGCAAACACTCCAGGAAACACTGAGCGTGTCCTGAGACTAACCCAATCACTTACGAGCGAACAAAAGGGCGATTTCCCCCTTGAAAATTTTTGGCTCGCTCACACGGCAAAAGAAAGGGGTGAAAGAGGGGGCAATCGGGTTTGAGTTGACAACGGATATTGTACCGAACATTTACCCTTCGCGCTCGGGAAAAAGAAGAAGCAGATCGTTGTACCTACGAAAGCGAAAAGGGGGGATGTCCCACAACATTACGCAGCCCCGGGGCCCCGCGGGAAAAGGCCCCAAAAAAAGGTTGTGACGCAAGATAACTGGCCCAGGTATCCTTGGGATGTCAGCGTTTTGTTCCCTTGCAACACTGTCGCGGTACGACAAAGTGGGTTTGAGAGTGAAAAAGTGACGGACCCTAGCCAAAAAAAAAAGGGCGGGGGAAATCGAGTAGTGTGTGCGTGTGTTTTTGGGAGTCGTGTTCGTGGCGTGGCTGATTGCGGGGGCCCCGTGTATGAAGAGAAGGGGAGAAAAAATTCCGAGAAACATAATGGTTTTACGGCCACACCTAGAGTGGGGGAGTTTTTAGATTTTTTGGGGTATTTTTCTTGATAGTGTGTATTATTTTATTTTTCAAATTTTTGTTGCAAAACAATCTTTCGTGGTTCTTGGGTAAGTAGGCTTATGGAGGCCGAATTAGCACTGGTTTTTAAAAGGGAAAAAATTATGGTTTTTACTCCTGAATGTTAAGTTTTAGCCCCAATGCGGGGATTTTCTTCGAGTGGGGGATTGTCAAGGAGCGTGAACCTTCACAAAAAAATTAGACGCTTTGGGGAAAAAGGGACTTGTAGGGTTACAAAAAAGTAATTGACCAATAAACCCGGGTAAGTTACCCACCGCACCGGGGCCCAAGTGGTCAGATGACAACAACACCCGGGGAGAGGAGAGAGAGAAGGGGAGGGGAAAAGAGAGAAAGGGGAGATGGCAGGACAGAGAAAGGGGGCGAGAGAAAACGTGGTCGGGAAAGAGAACAGCTAAGTCTTTGGGGAAAACAAGCGGAAGAGAGGAAACTAAGTTTTAAGCCCCGGGTGGGTGAAAACAGACAAACTGAATTTTAACCCAAGGGGGGGTGAAGAAACAAGAAGAAGAGTTCGACGTCGGATCCCAGAAACGACCCCAGACCCAGTCCCGAAACCGGGGGCCGTCAACAAGGGCATCACCCTCAAGCGGGGAAGAAGACGTGAAGAGACTTTTTTTTAAGAAAGTGGGTGGTGTAAACGTGGTTTGGGGGTGTGAAAAACCCGGCCAGGGAAGAATCTTTTTTTTTATAACCCGGGGAAGGGAAATATTGATTTTTTTTTTCTGAAATTTTTTATTGTGTGTGTTTGATTGTTCATGATTAAATTTAAATGATAGAAATTGCATTCTTTTTCTCAGTCGGTTAGGAGAGAGACAAGCTGACATCCCTTCCCCAAAAAGGCGAATGTCTGATGGGCGCATGAGTGTGATATGCGTGTATGAGTGCAAAAAAAACCTTGGTGTGTTTTGCCTGATGTAAAAACATCAACTTAGTGCCCTTAAGCAATACCCACATTTTCCCCCCTGGCAAAGTCCTGCCCAAAACGGAAAAATATTTTTACTAACTCTTGTTAGAAGGGTGTTTCCCTTTGAATACATGAACATTGGGAAAAGGGCAAGTACATTCCGCCAAAGGCGCGTTCTTTTCTTCTTAGAGGAAAGGGCATCAGTGACCCGTTACCAGATTCCCGATGCTTGGGAAAAGTTTAAATTTTAAAACGATGGGAATATCTGACTCTACTTGATGGTGATGATGTTTTTTTGGGGGACGTCTTTGAAAAAATAGAAAGACCTTGAAAAATTATACTTTGGGTCCCCCCCATTTCATTTTGCGCCCGGGGGTAGTTGGGGTGCTTTTTTAAGTTTACTGGAGTACAGATTGATTATTGTCAGATTTACAATGTTCGTGATTTAAAACGGATTGCTGGAGGGAAATTTTATGGCGTCGCTCATTTTGTAAAGAAAAACAAAACTTTGGGCGACTAGTCCAGTAAAAAGTCTAACATCTCATGTATTTAATGCAAAACAATCTGTATGGTTTTTGGGAATGGCGCAATCACTTCCGTCGCAACTTTTTAAAGTACACAGGGGGCGATCCGAATAATTTCAAAAAGGCATTAAAGTGGTTGGGCAGTTTAAAAACCTATCAGCAGCGTGATACATTCTAGAAGTTGTTTTTGAATATCCCCATGAACCCTACCTGCTAATGATTTCCATTTGCAGCAGAAAATTAAAGATGGATCCAAAAAGAGCCGCCTAAACTTGTGCCTAAATTTTAGGCAAAAAAAATTATGTCTGCATTCAGACTTCTGCAATTTTTTTTAAGCAGGGGTTTAAGTTGACAGCATTCATGCTAATTCTTTTTTACCAAAAAACAGTTCATGAAACCATCATCTGAAAAAACACTGATCTCAGAAATAAAAGCGATGCTTCAGAAAAAGACTTTTTCAAATTGATGAACAACAGCTGTTTTGGAAAGACTATGGAGAATCCACACAAGCGCAAAGATGTTAGATTGGTCACCAAAGAGAACGAGGCAATTAAGCTGACTTCAAAACCTAATTATCAGGACTTCAGAAGATTTCATGATCACCTTTTTGGCATAATGATGAAAAAAAAGAAAGTCAAATTAGACAAACCTGATTTATTGGGTTTACCGTTTTAGAATTATCAAAGCTTTTGATGTTAGAATTTCTTTATGACTACTTTAAACCCTTGTATCCAGAGTCCAGAGTACTTTACACAGATACAGACAGTTTTGTTATAGATATTCCTACTGAAGACATCTATAAAGACATGGAATTAGAAGTAGATAAAGGGCATGTGGGATGGTATGATACATCTGATTATCCTAAAGATTCGCCTTTACATTCAATTACTAACAAGAAGGTTTTAGGAAAGATGAAGGATGAATTATCTGGAAAGGTAATCAAGGAGTATGTGGGGTTAAGGTCAAAAATGTACAGTATTTCGAGCCAGGAGAAAATCATTAAGAAAGCAAAGGGAATATCTCGCAGCGTTGTGCAGTCAAACATATCACATGACAACTACAAAGAAGCATTGTTTGGCAATAAGACTTTCCATCATGACAACGTAAAACTGCGATCTAATCTACATGAGATCAACACAACAGTTGTAACAAAGAAGTCATTAGATAGAACAAACACAAAACGGGTGTTTGTTAATCCAGAGTTTTCATATGCAATCGGGCACTGGAGAACCGTAAATTAATTAAAGCGGAACTGTGCCCGGCGGGATTATCTGCAGTTCTTCCTTCACAAAAGATCTTTGAGGAGCTGGTTGTTTTGTTGTGTCAGTTTCTCGTAAATAATACACGGGCGGATTCATTTTTACAATTCTTTTATTTCATATGGATCAACACTCCAAACCGGATCAGTTTGCCCTGATGCGAGTGTCCCCTTCTGCTTCCCCCGGTAAATAAAGGTACCTTACTTTTAAACCAAACGGTAATAGTTTGCCGGATGAAGACTCTACTTCAACAACATTTATTGTTTTTCTTTTGATTGCTTGTACTGGTTTTAGTCCTTTAAATTCTTCATTATTCATTGCGCGCAAAACTGAGGGCAGTCTTCTGACCCATTCTGTGTTGCGAGAATTGTCAATCAGCTCTCTGTGATACTGGTAGGAGAAAAGTCTTTCGGCTAACTGTTTGTTAAAGTTTTCAACTAAAGCCTGTGATCTGTGAACTCCCGGAATGCCTCTTCTAATAGTAACTCTGTGTTTTAACAATAATTGATTCACTTGGCCTTTAAATTCTTTTCCATCATCAACTTGAATCATGCGAGGATAAGTTAAAGGACCTCGTTGGTATATCAGTTGTATGGCAACAGCAACAGCAGAAGCACTCTTTTGTGTTAATGGTTCTGCATCTTTGTATCTTGAAGCCATGTCAATGACTGTAAGTGCGTACTTAAATCTTTTTCGTCTAATCCTATCAGAGGGTAAATATAGAAGATCCATTTGATGGGTGTCGTTTGGAGTTGTATTGACAAAGTGTGGTCTCTGTATTCGTCTAGGGGCAGGTAAATAAATTTGCCAAATCGCTTGTTTAGATAACCATTCTTTTGCTGTTTGTTCACTGACTCCCGCTGCTTGGCTTAGCTTTTTAATTGCTGTGATGCCCTTCCAATATCCTTTGGGCGAATAATAGATTTTGTTCATTTTTTATTCAGCCAATATTATGTGCAACAAAATACACAACGGTCATACCAACGACAATAAACCCGATTTCTTGCATCTTTTGTTTTTCTGATGGTTGATAAAAGTCACTGAATTTTGGTGGGGGCAATGTCTCGATTGGTTTGCCTGTTACAAGATAATATTGTTTTATTGCTTGATCAACATTTTTAAATGTGTAAGCTGCATGCCCCTGTCTTTTCAGTGTGTCATTAATAAAATCTAACTGCTCAAGTCTCTGCCTTTCATAGGCGTCTTGTGCAGCTGCTAGTTGCTCCATAGCTTTGTTTTTCTTTTTCTCTCGCCGTCATTCCCCAGTTTACTAAATGCGAAATTCTTCCGCTAAAAGCAAGCGCATTCACCACAGCGCCGCCTATCATTATGCGAGTGAAGCCATTTTTTATAAATGTATTTTTTTTCTTACATATTTATATTGTCCGGAATTATTCCTTGCTTAACTAGAAAATCTTTCGTAGCAAACGAAGCTGCAATGATAGCAATCAGCTTTGCTGAATCCTCAAAGTCTAGTTTGCAAATCTGCTGGTTTAATTCTTAACAAGCTTTTACCAAGCATTGAGTATCCTCACTTAGGCCTCCAATAACAGCAATGGTATACAAGGTTGGTAACAGTTTTTTCGGTGCTCATTTTTATAAAATAAAATAATTATAATTATTAAAAAAACATGAACAGTGATGATACTACAGCTACAAGGTGGCCTAAACCTTCCTGAACTTATGAATGACCAAGTTGATGACCAAGCTATTATGCCCAAAAAAGGAGAGGCTGTATTCTTTGGCAGCATGTGGAAAACAAACAGTTCCTCGGAACTGAATTCAGCATTGAACAGATTCAACAGATGACCCGCAAGACATTTTAAAGTATCATAACAGGTATGAAGCGCAGCTGGGGTCTAGAATGGTGAAAAGTGTAGGGCAAACGGTTCTTAGTTTGTACACCTAAACTGTCAGTAGATTTGCTCCCATTGATTCGAACAAGATCTTACGTATGATTTAACGCAAGATCCAGTTTTAACAAAGTCATTAGAGTCTCTAGGATGTGATCTGTATTACAGATTTGGAACATTGTTATCGCCATTAATCATGGGATTAATAACTTTTAATCATATAGATTTTATTTCCCTTCAAAATGACCGAGCTGGAAAATCAGCAGAATCAGAAAACACTGAATCAGGTGGAGAAAGTAACCAAGCCAGAAAATCAGCAGAAAACGCTGAATCAGGTGGAGACCATTAAAAATCCTGGGCGTGTTGAAGCAGGAAGAAAATTAGCAGAGTGGAACAGACAAAAAAAATTAATGTTACAGAATATAAACTCATAATGAAAACATAACACCGCCAACGCCAGAACAAGTTGATTCAATGCCGGCTATAAAAACTCCATGTGATACAAGGGCCCCAAAGTCTTCATGGAATATTGAACTTAAAACTGTTTGCCATTTTTGGCGCCATTGCTGCTGTTGGGGGCAGTTATTACGGTTATAAAATATATACACAATGGCAGCAGAAACAAAAGCAACCAAAAAATCTGAACCGTTAAATACAGAGAAAGACAACAGCACGCCAAAACCGCCAATAACAAAGCATCGTTTTGATCCATTTCAAATGGAATAATATTTTAAGAACTTAATTTTTAAATTTTTTTAATAAAAATAGATCATGGCGTATTATAAAATGATAAAGTCAATAAATAAAGACATGGAGTCTATAAAAGACATTTCCATAGACCAGAATTGTAATCAATGCGGTTGCTTAGGATGTAAGAATTTCATTAAGATCTATGCAGAGAACGCTGAGCAAGACATCCTCAACAATGACGCGTTTTTTGAGGCGTGTGTGTACTATATTAGACATCTACTATTTAAGATAAAAACATAGCTTGTACTTGAATAAAAAACTTGGTTGTACTTAAAGGATGACTTAGTTATGATCTTGAGGTGACTTAATCAAGAACTTAGAAGTTACTTAATCAAGAACTTATTAAGAACTTGAAGTGACTTAATTAAAAACTTAATTAAAAACTTAATTAAGAACTTGGGGCGACTTGGGGGTAGGAGTGTGTGTGGTGTACACAGGGGGTGGGTGGGAGGACGTGCGTGCGTGGGGTGGGGGGTGGTGGGAACGTGCGTGCGTGGGGTGGGGGTGGGGGACGTGCGTGCGTGGGGTGGGGGTGGGGGGACGTGCGTGCGTGGGGTGGGGGTGGGGGGACGTGCGTGCGTGGGGTGGGGGTGGGGGGACGTGCGTGCGTGGGGTAGGACAAAACACACACACACACAAACAAACAACAAACAAACAACAAACAAACACACAATAGACAGGACAGTGCTTGTAGGAAAAGTGAAGTGCAGGACGTTGAAGCAGGTTTTCAGAAGAAATGTTTGCCAGGGTAGGTTGGCAAGATGGCTACCGATCATGCATGATCGTTACTATATTTAGAACCACGTCAGAGCAGCAAGATGGCTGCCAATCATGCGGCGGTTACGCGTACGCAGAGCAGCAAGTTGTAGGTTAGCAAGATGGCTACCGATCATGCATGATCGTTACTATATTTAGAACCACGTCAGAGCAGCAAGATGGCTGCCGATCATGCGGCTGTGACGTGTGCAGGTGGAGTAGAGGGGCTTTGTGGGTCAATCGGCGTTATATTTAGAACCACGTCAGAGCAGCAAGATGGCTACCGATCATGCATGATCGTTACTATATTTAGAACCACGTCAGAGCAGCAAGATAGCTGCCGTATACAGCCTAACAGCGTGCGGGGTTTGGACTACTTAGTAATTAGCGAACAGCGCTATCAACGGAGGCCAATCGTCGAGGAGCAAGAAGTGCTCAGCAAGGCCTGGGAGGGAGGGAGGGTGGGGAGAGCAACGAGGGGGAGGCTTGAGAATCGCCAGTAGTTAGTACACCCGTCATTGTATTTTTGAAGCATTTTATATGAAGATAGTGCTGGCTACACACTACTCCTCTCCATACTGGTAGATGTACTAAGGTCTGCCTAGCCCTATCTAGTTTTGCCAGAACATTCGAAAATCGCCATTCAGCTGCATAAGGGCACACTTGAAGGCAGATGAACTGGTTAGAATTAGAAAAGTAGAAAAGTATACACATCTTAATACACAGATCAGCTTGCTACATGAACACTGAATCTGTAGTTAACAATCAATCAAGTCTAATACAAACTGGGAACATTTTTACTTGGGGGGAACAGCAAAAATGTTTCAAATATAAGTTTTTAGCATACGAATCAGCCGTGTTTACCTCCGCCTTAAGAAATGAACGCCATGTTTTTTAAACATGGCTTTAGCTGTCTCAAGCCAGCTCCCAACAATCAAGGGTGATGGTTTGTTTTGCTTCGGCCAACTTTCAACAATGCAGCGCCATTTATTAAATAGGAACCATCTCATCAATAGTCAAACACGTATTAAAAACTGGCTGTATCTTTGTCAACAATATTGTCTTCAACGAGCCAACAAACCTTTAAGATACACAATTCTGTTCTTCAGTAAACCGGTTACACACCCACAGCGCAGTAAAACACAGCGTGCTTGCCCAGCAGTCAGTGGAAGAATGTGTGGGTTAACCTAGTCGTGAGCGGCCGGAAGGCTACGCTTAACTCGCTGATTGGCCAAGCTGGGGAACAGCGCCCCCAAGCGGGAGTGTTGGCGTAGGAAGGCTGATGTAATGCTAAGCAGGAAGGAAGGGGGTGAAGAGGAGGGGGGAAGAGGGATAGAGGAGGTGCAGCAGTATTGATTTTTTGGCTGTGTGTGTGGAGAGAGAGTGTGTGTGTGTGTGTGTGTGCGCGCGCAAGCGCGCGCTTGCGTGTGTGTGTGTGTGTGTGTGTGTGTGTGTGTGTGTGTGTGTGTGGTGTGTGTGTGTGTGTGTCTGTCTGCCCGCCTCTCTGTCTGTCTGTCTGTCTCTCTCTCTGTCTCTCTCTTCTCTGTCTGTCTGTCTGTCTGTCTGTTTCTGAGGGCAACTTGACCTTAACAGGCTTTGTCAGGGTGCCGGTGATTCTCCTCTCTCTCTCTCCTTCTCTCTCTCTCTCTCTCTTCCGCCACAGGAAAAGGCGGCTTTTAGGCCACTTTCGCCCAAAAACTTAGTGGTAGAGCAAATGGAGTAGAGTCGGCCTTTCCCTGTTCTCTGCATAAGAGTAACGTCCCTTGGACCAAAACTTGTTCACAACACTAGGCCTACACATGCTGTTTGAACTTTTTCCATTCAGCAGTTAGATCTGTTGCCTGCCAGTTGAAGAGGTTTGCGAACAGTTCGATTCCATTACTATAGATCAGAACAATTATTTGTCAGCTTACCTGTGAAACGAATGGGTTTTTTTGTTTGTTCATTTTTGTTGAAAAATCCTGTCCTGACACCATGTGATATTTTCTGTCTTCATTTGTAGATCTGTCCAGTGCAAGTTCATACGTTACCATGTTTCTCCTTCGTCCCACAATTTGGTAGGCTTAGGCTATTCCTAGTTTGACGTTTCATAGGCACTTGGCGTATTTAGTCACATACATTACATTGTGTGTGTGTGGTGTGTGTGTGTGTGTGTGTTGTGTTGTTGTTGTCTTCAATTTAACGTCTTTCCACATTAAGTGATATTAGACGAATGTGTGTGTGTGTTTGACTATAATATTCTCATGAATACCAGGACAGTGATTGTCTGTAGTTGCTGTGGCAGAAACCTGGATGCATGATTTGGCAGGAACAGTCAAAGGCCTGATGTGATGGTAGTATCGTTGCACATCCGGCTGTGCACTTCAGCCTTACCTCTCATACCTTTGTGCAGGCAACACTCATGCATATTGTAGCAGCAAACTCATGATTTATGAAAATGTGAAACTTCAAGACAGCTCTGACAATTTGTGGGCAAACAATCTGGGTTATAAAACAAAGCAAAAAAACCCAACTAACATCAGACACGTCAGCAGCAAAGTAACTGACAGCGAGGGGAAAGATCCAGAGGCTAAGCGACACTTTCATACACAGGCCTATCACTAGGCCTATCTGAATCTCTCTCTCTCTCTCTCTCTCTCTCTCTCTCTCTCTATCTCTCTCTCTCTCTTCATCAACAGCGTGTCTTTACTAAAATCAGGCCCACCAATAAACTGAAGAATCTTTAAGTGCCCACCCCCCCCCCCCCCCCCACCCCCAGAAGAAAATCAGTGAGCAAGACAAGACGGGGATGATTTATCATATCTGTAGATGCAGATGTGACGACAGTTAAATGGGAAATCAAACCAAAACATTTCAGACTAGACTGAAAGAACGCTATCGGCCCAGCTCCCATGTGTCCGTCTGTGGGGAAAGCAACCAGCACCACCTAAATCGGGACAATACTGACATCTTGGTCCAAGAAAATTCTTAGATTCAGAGAAGCATCAGTGAGGGCATCCAGGTGAAACTGAGATGTTTGGACATGAACCATGACAATGGGAGATGCCATCTATGACTGATTTACTCACTGTTTCTCACTAACACGGAGCATCATTATAAATTCTTAAGTTTGACACTGCCATGCCTTCCACCCAGCGTACGGATCAAAGCTCTCGGGTGAGAACATTTTTGAAGTCTGAATTGTTTAAGATATTTAAGACACTATGGTTGTAGCTATGTGATATAGATTCGGGAAAAAAACCCCGAAAAGATCTACAATTATTTTTTTGTGTGTGGATCTTCTGACACAGTAACTGCAGGTACACAAAACCTGTGAAATTCACAGATACCAAAACATTCATTTTGTAGCCACTGATCTTGATTGGGTCATTGGATGATTTGTGTGGGGAGGGTTCTGTTGCTTACTTTTTCAGGGGTTTTTGTTTACATGTGTTGTATGGATGTGCAATACAGTCAAACACTTCCCACTTTTCTATACCTGAATGCTCCTACTTATCTATACATGATTTTTTTTTATATGGTGTGAGTGTTAATCACTTAGATTGGCACCAAGACTGGTCATTTTAATTTGATGTGACGGTTGATCGCTTTTCACTCGTATGAGGATTGATTGCTTTTTATTGGTGTAGGGTTGACTATTTCTTATTGGTGTGATCATTGATGGGTGGACGGTTGATCACTTACAATTGGTGTAGGATTGTTCAGTTTGCATTGATGAGGGGTTTTTATGATCACACTGAATCAGTGTGATGATTGATCATTGTTAAACTGACTTGCTAATTCCACTGATCAGGAAAAAAATTAAACCATTTTACATGTTTTTTCAGATTCTTTTGATTTTTTAAAAGAATGAATGAATGCTTCGAATGATGTGTTATTTCACCGACTTGACAAGGCAGCATACGAGACGATCGCAAATGAAAACGAAAACAACAAACATATAGATTTATTGTACTGTTCCCTTGAATATTTGAAGATTATTGAGTTATTTTGTGGTGATATTCAGTTCACAATATTGAATAATGTTGTGCTTACATGGTTCAAATATATTGTTATCCATTCATGGACTCATAGTTTGATTAGGTCTGACATAACTGAGAAATGTGGAATCTAAGGAAGTATACCAAACGATAAATTTTCCTACTCACCATCATTGTCACTACTTTGTAGTCCGGCTTATGATAGGTGTCCCAGTTTTGGAATAATTGTACAAACTGGAGGCAAAGTGACGTTAACACGATACCAAGCAGATAAGTAAGCCAAAACAAACAGAACAATGTGCATACACTTGCACACACACATGCATACACTTAAGCGCATGTACACATAGACAGTCAGACAGACACACATACACACACACACACCCTGCACACGCACACACAAACACACCCAACACACACACACACATGCACGTACGCACCCATGCGCTCACATGCAAACACACACATGCACGCATGCACTACTTTTAAGAAGAAAAAAAAATCAACAAAGGAGACAAACTATTTAAGCGCATGATTTGAACCTTGGAATAGACATTAAACACAAGCATAGAAATGCAAGCGAGCAAACCACAATATTCTTTCTATCAACACAGAATAGCCCATGTTTCCTCGGATAAGCTTAATTAGTTTCAAGAAAACTGAAACCGCAGTTAATTCTGGGAAGACCTAGACTGACAGTATGAAGAGGCT
>JAFLJL010015618.1:0-26228 GCA_018398815.1 Conus ventricosus
CTATCCAAACACATTAAGTAATTACATCTGGGGAAGTCAGCAATCTGCCGAGCATAATGTTGTCAGTGTTAACCAGAAAGCCGACTGGAAACGCAGAACGCAAGAGAGGTCTTTCAGTTCTTGTGTACGTTCACACAAACGTCAGTTTACCTCGGTGACACATATCGGTGTAAAATCTCTGTTAACACCCTAAAAATACCTCCTCTCTCTGTCTGTCTGTCTGTCTGTCTGTCTTTCTGTTTTTCTGTCTGTCTGCCCTGTCTGTCTGTCTGTCTCTCTGTCTCTGTCTCTGTCTCTGTCTCTCTCTCTCTCTCTCTCTCTCTCTCTCTCTCCTCTCTCTCTCTCTCTCTCTCTCTCTCTCTCTGCCCCCACATACCTCCATCTCTTCTCCTCCTGTTCCCGCTTGATTCCCCCCCCCCCCACCCTTATTTTCTATAATGATATCTGCCATCATCTCCCTCCGCCATTCCTGTCCTCATCCACCTTCACCACACCTGTCTTCATCCACCTCCACCACACCTGTCTTCATCCACCTCCACCACACCTGTCTTCATCTATCTATTATTCCTGTCCCAATCCACCTACACCACACCTGTCTTCATCTATCTCTATTATTCCTGTCCAATCTAGACCCGTTAGTCCCGTCCTAATCTGCCACACTCCGCCCTGTCCTCATCTATCACCATGATTCTTGTCTTCGTTGAGCGCCGTGACTGCTGTCGTCACCAGTTCTCTCCATACCAGCAGCCCACATCTGCTTCGTCTGCTGTGCTCATCTGCCTCTATCACTCGCGTTCTCTTCTCTCTCTATGTTTCCTGTCCTAACCTACATCCGTGAGTCCTGTCCTCTTCTCCCTCTATATTTCCTGTCCAACCTACATCCGTGAGTCCTGTCCTCTTCTACCTCTATATGTCCTGTCCGGGACCTACATCCGTGAGTCCTGTCCTCTTCTCCCTCTATATGTCCTGTTCCTGACCTAACATCCTGAGTCCTGTCCTCTTCTCCCTCTATATTTCCTGTCCTAACCTACATCCGTGAGTCCTGCCCTCTTCTCCCTCAATATTTCCTGTCTAACCTACATCCGTGAGTCCTGTCCTCTTCCCCTCTATATTCCTGTCCTAACCTACATCCGTATGTTCCTTTTCTCCTCTATATTTCCTGTCCTAACCTACATCCGTGAGTCCTGTCCTTTTTCTCCCTCTATATTCCTTGTCCTAACCTACATCCTCGAGTCCTGTCCTCTTCTCCCTCTATATTTCTTGTCCAAAACCTACATCCGTGAGTCCTGTCCCTCTTCTCTCTCTCTATTTCTTTTCCTTTCCTAACCCCCTCGAGCCCTGTCCTCTTCTCCCTCTATGTTTCCTGTCCTAACCTACATCCTCGAGTCCTGTCCTCTTCTCCTCTATATTCCCTGTCCTAACCTACATCCTCGAGTCCTGTCCTCTTCTCCTCTATGTTTCCTGTCCTAACCTACATCCGTGAGTCCTGTCCTCTTCTCCCTCTATATTTCCTGTCCTAACCTACATCCTCGAGTCCTGTCCTCTTCTCCCTCTATATTTCCGTCCAAAACCTACATCCTCGAGTCCTGTCCTCTTCTCCCTCTATATTCCTTTGTCCTAACCTACATCCGTGAGTCCTGTCCTCTTCTCCCTCTATATTCCTGTCCTAATCTACATCCGTATGTCCCTTCTCCCTCTATATTTCCTGTCCTAACCTACATCCTCGAGTCCTGTCCTCTTCTCCCTCATATTTTCTGTCCTA
The DNA here is from genome assembly GCA_018398815.1 of Conus ventricosus. Lineage (NCBI taxonomy): Eukaryota > Metazoa > Mollusca > Gastropoda > Neogastropoda > Conidae > Conus > Conus ventricosus. Next base: position 1,763 of record JAFLJL010015618.1, read on the forward strand.
ACCTACATCCGGAGTCCTGTCCTCTTCTCTCTCTATATTCTTGTCCAAACCTACATCCTCGAGTCCTGTCCTTTTCCCTCCCTAAATTTCCTGTCCTAACCTACATCCTCGATTCCTGTCCTCTTCTCCCTCTATTTTTCCTGTCCTAACCTACATCCCTCGAGTCCTGTCCTCTTCCTCCCTCATATTTCCTGTCCTAAACTACATCCGTGAGTCCTGTCCTCTTCTCCCTCTATATTCCCTGCCTAACCTACATCCGTGAGTCCTTTTCCCTTCTCCCTCTATATTCCCTTCCAACCCTACATCCGTGAGTCCTGTCCTCTTCTCCCTCTATATTTCCTGTCTTAACCACATCCGTATGTCCTCTTCCCCACTCTATATTTCCTGTCCTAACTTACATCTATAGTCCTGTCCTCGTCTCCCTCTATATTTTCTGTCCTAACCACATCCGTGAGTCCTGTCCCTTTTTTCCCTCTATATTTCCTGTCTTAACCTACATCCGTATGTCCTCTTCTCCCTCTATATTTCCTGTCCTAACCTACATCGGGAGTCCTGTCCTCTCTCCCTCTATACTTCATGTCCTAACCTACATCTGTGAGCCTGTTCTTTTCTACTTCTGCCTCCATGACTCATGTCCCTCTTCTACCTCCCTCATTTCTGTCCTCATTTACCTCTGTGTATCCTGCCCCATCCACCGCCATGATTCCTGTCCTCATCCACCTCCGTCACTCCTGTCCTCATCTACCTTCTTCCTCCTTCACTCTTTTGTCACGCTGCCTCCGAAACCTTGAGTTCATCTACGTAGTGGTCCTGTTCTCATCTACCTCCCATCATTCCAATCTTCATCAGTCTCCATCACCCTGTCCTCATCTACCTCCACATTCCAAAACTTCATCAGTCCCCCACATCACCCTCGTACACCACCATCATTCCTGTCCTTATCTGTGTCCATACTGCTGTCCTTCTCTGTTTCCATAACTCCTGTCCTTATCAATTTCCATCATTCCTGTCCTTATCAATTTCCATAACTCCTGCCAATCAATGTCCAACTTCCTGTCCTTATCAATGTCCCATCATTCCTGTCCTTATCAATGTCCATAATTCCTGTCCTTATCTAATTTTCATAACTCCTGTCTTTTTCAATGTCCATCATTCCTGTCCTTATCTATTTCCATAAACTCCTGTCCTTATCTATTTCCATAACTCCTGTCCTTATCAATGTCCATCATTCCTGTCCTTATCATGTCCATTCCTGTCCTTTTCAATGTCCAACAATTCCTGTCCTTATCAATGTCCATCATTCCTGTCCTTATCAATTTCCATAACTTCTCCCTTTTCAATGTCCCCTCATTCCTGTCCAATCAATGTCCATCATTCCTGTCCTTACAATGGTCCACATTCCTGTCCTTATCTATTTCCATAACCCTGCCTTATCAAAAGTCCATCATTCCTGTCCTTATCTATTTCCAAACTCCTGTCCTTATCAATGTCCATCATTCCTGTCCTTATCAATGTCCATCATTCCTGTCCTTATCAATGTCCATCATTCCTGTCCTTATCTATTTCCATAACCCTGTCCTTATCAAGTCATCATTCCTGTCCTTATTTTATTTCCATAATCCTGTCCTTAAACAATGTCCTTCATTCCTGTCCTTATGAATGTCCATCATTCCTGTCCTTATCAATGTCCAACATTCCTGTCCTTATCAATGTCCATCATTCCGGTCCTTTCAATGTCCAACATTCCTGTCCTTTTTTATTTACATCATTGCTGTCCTTATTATTTCCTTTAAAAATTCTGGTCCTTATCAATGTCCAACATTATGTCCTTAACAATGTCCATAATTCCTGTCCTTATCAATGTCATCATTCCTGTCCTTATCAATGTCCCTCATTCCTGTCCTTATCTATTTCCCTCATTCTGTCCTTATCAATGTCTATCATTCATGTCCCTTTTCTATTTCCATAAATCCTGTCCTATCAATGTCCCTCATTCCTGTCCTTATGAATGTCCCATCATTCCGTCCTTATCAATTTTTCCCTCATTCCTGTCCTTAAACAATGCCAACATTCCTGTCCCTTTTTTATTTCCATCATTCCTGTCCTTATCAATGTCCTACATCTGTCCTTATCAATGTCCATCATTCCTGTCCTTATCAATTTCCATAAATTTCCTGTCCTTAACAATGGTCAACATTCCCGTCCTTATCAATTTCCATCATTCCTGTCCTTATCAATGTCCAACATTCCTGTCCTTATTTTTTTTCCATCATTCTGTCCTTATCTATTTCCACCATTCCTCCTTATCTATCCATAACTCCTGTCCTTATCATAGTCCATCTTCTGTCCCTTTTCAATGTCCATCATTCCTGCCTTATCTATGTCCATCATTCCTGTCCTTATCTATTTCAGAACTCCTTTCTTTATCAATGTCCATCATTCCCGTCCTATCTATTTCCATAACTCCTGTCCTTATCAATTCCATCATTCCCGTCCTTTTGAATGTCCATCATTCCTGTCCTTATCAATTTCCCTCATTCCTGTCCTTATGAATGTCCAACATTCCTGTCCTTATCAATTTTCCATCATTCTGTCCTTATCAATGTCCAACATTCCTGTCCTTATTTATTTCCATCATTTCCTGTCCTTATCTATTTTTCCCTAACCCTGTCCTTTATCAAAGTCAACATTCCTGTCCTTATCAATGTCCATCATTCCTGTCCTTATCAATGTCCATCATTCCTGTCCTTATCAAAGTCCATATTCCTGTCCTTATCTATTTCCCTAACTCCGGGCCATTTTCAATGGCCACATTTATGTCCTTATTAATTCCCTAACTCCTGTCCTTAACAATGTCCAACATTCCTGTCCTTATCAATGTCCGTCATTCCTGAAATTATCAATTTCCATAACTCCTGTCCTTATCAATGTCCAACATTCCTGTCCTTACCAATGTCCTGTCTTATCAATGTCCAACATTCCTGTCCTTATCAATGTCCATCATTCCTGTCCTTATTATTTCGTAACTCCTGTCCTATCAATGTCCATCATTCATGTCCTTATCAATGCATCATTCCTGTCCTTATCATGTCATCATTCCTGTCTTCTATTCATAACTCCTGTCCTATCAATGTCCATCATTCCTGTCCTTATCAATTTCCATGACTCCTGTCCTTAACAATGTCCAACATTCCTGTCCTTATCAATGTCCATCATTCCTGTCCTTATCAATTTCCATAACTCCTGTCCTTATCAATGTCCACCATTCCTGTCCTTATCAATTTCCAACATTCCTATCCTTATCAATGTCCATCAATCCTGTCCTTATCAAAGTCCATCATTCCTGTCCTTATCTATTTCCATCATTCCTGTCCTTATCTATTTCCATCATTCCTGTCCTTATCAATATCCATCATTCCTGTCCTTATCTATTTCCATTCCTGTCCTTATCTATTTCCATCATTCCTGTCCTTATCAATATCCATCATTCCTGTCCTTATCTATTTCCATCATTCCTGTCCTTATCAATATCCATCATTCCTGTCCTTATCTATTTCCATTATTCCTGTCATTATCTATGTCACACTGTCACTTTTGCATACCCGCATTCATGACAGCATTTACTCCATACGCACACGCAATCTTTCCAAACAACCAAAAGGCGCACTACCGAATGTTTTTCTTCTCCCCCTCTCCTTCAGGGAAAACAATTTACTAAATCATCAACCACTTGTAAACAGAGTTTACAACTGTATCTCTCTCCACACTGAGAGACAAATAAATCTGCACACATGTATCTCTCCTCACACCGAGAGACAAATCAATCTTCACACATGTATCTCTCCTCACACCGAGAGACAAATCAATCTTCACACATGTATCTCTCCTCACACCGAGAGATAAAATAACCTAGTTCCGCTTCTATAAAGCTATGGCCTTCACATTCCGTTATCCAAAAAATCCGAACCAGGAGAATACATAACTCCGTAATCACTGAGGACCTGCCTGCCTCCAGAAAAAGCTCCCCTGCTTTCTCAATTCCCTGTCTCTCTGAGACAATATACTGCCCCCTCGAATTCTCCTGTCCTGGAGATACGAGTCTCGACTTCTCTTCCGCGACTTCTTCTGTCTCTTGAGAAACGACGAGCTTCAACTCATCTCCCTGGAGTTGGCACTTGCTGGGGCTGAACTACCGGTATGTTCCCCACACCATGGCCATCTTCAACCACCTCACGGGGCGAAAGATGAAGGGTGAAGGGCGAAGGGTAAAGGGTGAAGGGCTGAAACACGAATAAGGTTCGTGTAAGTAACCTGCTTCTCAATTCAACATATGAATTCTTTCTCTCTTCTTTAAGTTTTCCCCCTGTAGCTTTCCCCAACTATCTATCGCTCACCTGGTAATGACTGGTCAGCAAAGAGGACCACCGTCCTGACAGGTTCGAGTCTCTAGGCCATCTGCTGGGTTAAAACTGACTCTTTCCTCCCTTCTCCTAGTGAGTGTATACTCAGTGTTCAAAACACATGACCAGCACCTTACCTTACCAGCCCTTGTTAAACTATCACTCAGTGGTCACTTTCACCCAATGACCACATTCGTTTCTTGAATGAGTCATACTCACAATTATTTTGGGGACGCCCGCTACACTAGTCAAGCCACATGAATATTCTTCCTTTAGTTGTGGCACGGGGAAATGATTCATATCATTAACTACATGCGATGGAGCGTCACATGCCTTGATGTGAGGCTACGTCACATGACACCCCCCATCCTGGGATGAAAAAATTTTCTCTAGAAAATTTTTTAAAGGATATACAACTTCACTTAAACACATCTTCAGCCATGAATCTCAAAATGTGTAACCATCACACATGATTCACCAAATTAATAATCAACGTATAGAATCAATCATCATGATCCACCATAAATAGCATATTCCAAACTTTCAGTCTTTCTAAAAAAAAAATACTAATTGATCACCAATTCACAATAATTCACAATACATATAAACATGGATAAAACATTCAAAACGATGATTGGAAAGTCACGTCAGTGGGGGTTGGGAAATTTACAGTCAGTGTTTTTTTGGGAAAGTCCGTCAGTGGGGTTGGGGAAAGTTACAGTAAGTGAGGGTTTGGAAAGTCAAAACCAGGATGTTTGGAAAGTCCCCAAGTCAACGTTTGTTTGGGGAAAGTCACGGGCAGTGAGGGTTGGAAAGTCACAGTAAATTTGATGGTTAGAAAGTCACAGAAAGTGAGGGTTGGAAGGAAAACAGTCAGTGAGGGTTAGGAAATCACAGTAAACCCGATGTTTGGAATGTCACAGTCAGTGATGATTGGAAAGTCACACCCCAACGATGATTGGAAGGTCAAAAGTCAATTGTTTAAAAACCCAACAGTCGGGAAAAATTTTTGGAAAGTCTAGTCGTGTTTTTTTGGGAAAAAGCCCACAGTCAGTGATTTTGGGAAAAAGTCACAGTCAACGAGGATTGGAAATTTCACAGCCGGGATATTGGAAATTCCCCTTTCAGGAGGGGGGGAAAAGGCACGGGTCAGTGTGATTTTAAAAAAGTCCGCCCAAACGTTTTTTTGGGGAAAGCCCACAGTAAAACGATGTTTGGAAGTCAATTTAATGGGGGAAGGGTTACCTTTTAAAAAAAGGGGGTATTTTAACTAAAATTACTTTATAAAGAACTTCAAGGACCGAAGTTATCCCAAAGCCCAAAGGAGGGGGGGGGTTATGCGGTTAACCCCAATACTTTAAAGAACTTCAGTGACCTAAAAGTTAGGGCCAAAGACCAAAGGGGGGTGGAGGGGTAAAGAATTTCAGTGCCTTTAAATTTTATCCCAAAGCCCAAAAGGAGGGAAAGAGGGGTTAGGAGGGGAGGGACGAAGGTTTGGTTTTGTGTGTGGGGGGGAGGGGGAAAAAAAAAACCAAAACCCCAACCCAAACAGCAGGAAAGAAATTTAAATATGAAAAAAAAAAGGAGAAAAGGTAAATGAATAAATGAACACTGACAAGGAACTTTTAAAGGGGGGGTTTGGGGGTTTGGAGGGGGAGAAGGACGGGGGAAGAGGGGGGGAAAAGGGGGGGGGTTTTAAAATCTGTACCAGCAGGGAAGGGGGACAGCCGAGGGGGAAAAGAAAAAAAAGGGAAAAAAAATGGAAAAAGGGAAAATTTTTTAAAATTTTTTTTGGGGCACTTGGTTAAGACTTGATTTTGTACGGTTTGGATCAATCTGATCGTTACGTCACCTTATTTGTCGATAAAAGCCTTTCCCCATCCAAAAGGGGAAAAAATGTAAAAAAAACCCCAAAAATTTTTTCATATGCAAACATGTATGTAAATTACTAGGGTTTAAATTTCACCCTACTACTTATGATGTGACAGTAACAATGGAAATTTTTAGATGAATTTTTTTGCATTAATGGATTTAGCAGGGGACAATCACATATATGTTCGAATAGCCCAATGAATGTTATGTTTTTTGAATTAGTTCACATCTTTTGCACGTGGTAATAAGGTGGTAAGGTTTTAAAAGGGGTGGCGCCCCGTTTTAAACAAGGGATTTTCCCCCAGAAAATTCAAAGGGGTTTGGGCAAGAAGTCAAACGACCGGGAACTGGCCCCAAAAGGCACTCAAACAGACAACGGGACTGCTGTTTATTATGTTTTGCACCTGTACATTCGGAAAAACCTTTTTTCCCCCCCTACTGGAAAAAACCGTGTGTTTTAAAAATTTCCGTCCCAACATTGGTTCATACCCCAAAAACACAAATTATATGCCCTGCTTTAAACAGATTTTTTTTTTTCAAAGGTTGGGTATTGCAAAAAAACTGTTTGCCATATTTTTTTTTTAAGTCCTACGTTTTGGGTTTTGGTTTTTGGCCGGATTTTTTTTTCTTCTAAAAAACGGGCTCCGTTTTAAATTATTTTTTTTTAAAAAAATCTACCCAAACTTTTTAAAAGTAATTAATCGGGGGAAGTCAGAAAACCTGCCGAGTTTAAGGGTTGTCAGTGTTAACCGAAAGCCGACTGGAAACCGAACGCAAGAGAGGTTTTCAGTTTGGGTTTTCGTTCACAAAAAAACGTCGTTTACCTGGGTGCCCCTTATGGGTGTGAAAACTCTGTTAAAAACCCCTAAAAATACTCCTCTTTTCTTTCTTCTGTCTTTTCGTCTGCCCCTTTCGGTCTTTCGTCGTCTGTCTGTCTGTCTTTTCTGTCTCCCCTGCCCTCTGTCTCTGTCTCGGTCTCTCTCTCCCCCCTTTTTATCTCTCTTTTCCTTTTTTCCTCCCCCCTCCTCTCTCTCTCTCTCCTCTTTTTGCCCCCCATACCTCCACTTTCCCCCTTTTCCCCGCTTGATTCCCCCCCCCCCCCCCCTTATTTCTATAATGATTTCTGCCTTCACTCCCTCCCCCAAATTCCTGTCCTCATCCCCCTTCACCAAAACCTGTCTTCATCCCCCTCCACCCACATTTTTCTTCATCCACCTCCCCCAAAAACTGTTTTCCCATCTATTTTATTATTCCTGCCCCAATCCACCTACACCACAGGGGGTTTTCCATCTATCCTATTTTTTCCGGCCCCAATCTAGACCCGTTAGCCTGTCCTAATTTTCCCACACCCCCCCTGTCCCATTCTATCCCAGGTTTTTGTTTTCCCGTTGAGCCCCCTGATGTTTCCCGTCACCAGTCTTCCAAAACCCGGCACCCCCAATCTGCTTCGTCTGCTGTGTCATCTGCCTCTATCCTCGCGTTTCTTTTTCTCTCTCAGGTTTCCTGTCCAAAACCCTACTTTCCGGGGTTCCTGCCCTTTTCCCCTCCCTTAAAATTTCCTGCCCCAAAACCTACACCGGGGGCCTGCCCTCTTCTACCTCTATAGGCCCTTGTCCGCCCTTTCTTCCTGATTTCCCTGCCCCTCTTCTCCCTCTATATGTCCTGTCCTGCCCTCCACCCGTGAGCCCCTGTCCCTTCTCCCCTTTTTTTTCCTGCCCTAACCAAACATCCGTGGGGTCCTTCCTCTTTCCCTCTTTATTTCCTGTCCAAACCCTACATCCGTAAAGTCCGCCCTTTTTTTCTCCCTCTATATTTCCGGGTCCAAAACCTACACCTATGTCCTTCCCCCTCTAAAATTTCCGGGTCCTAACCTCCCGTGGTCCTGCCCCTTTTTCTCCCTCTATTTTCCCTTGCCCTAACCTCCCATCCCCCGAGTCCGGGCCTCTTCCCCCTCAAATATTTCTTGTCCTAACCTACTTCCGTGATTTCCTGCCTCTTCTCTCTCTCTATTTCTTTTCCTAACCAAACACCCTCGAGCCCTGCCTCTTTTCCCTCTTTTTTCCTGCCCCCAACCTACCCCCCTCGAGTCCGCCCTCTTCCCTCTTTTTCCCTGTCCAAACCTTTCTCCCGAGCCCGGGCCTTTTTTCCCCCTCTTTTTTTCCCTGTCCAAAAACCTACACCCGTGAGTCCTGCCCCTTTTCCCCCCTCTATTTTTCCTTCCAAACCCTCACCTCGAGTCCGGCCTTTTTCCCCCTCTAATTTCCGTCCAAACCCCTACATCCTCGGGTCCTGCCCCTTTCCCCCTCTTTATTTCCGCCCTTTAACCTAAAATCCGGAGCCCCTTCCTTTCCTTCCCCTCTATTTTTCCCTGTCCAATTTCTACATCCTTTTACCCCTCTTCCCCCTTTTTAAAATTTCCTGTCCAAACCCTAAAATCCTGGGTTCCCTGCCCCTTTTCCCCTCTATTTTTTCTGTCCAAAACCTACATCCGTGAGCCCCCTTGCCTTTCTCTCTTATTTTCTTGCCCTTTTCCTACATCCCGAGTGGGGGTCCTTTTTCTTCCCTCTATTTTTCCTGCCCCTAACCTTTACATCCTGAGTCCTGCCCTCTTCCCCTAATATTTCCCGGGTCCAAACCCTTACTTCCTCGAGGGCCTCTTCTCCCTCTATATTTCCTGCCCTAAATTTAACCCGTGAGTCCTGCCCTTTTCTCCCTTTTCATTCCCCTCCCCCAAAACACCGTGGGGTCCTGCCCTCTTCTCCCCTTTTTTCCCCTGTCCTAACCTCCCATCCGTGAGCCCCTGTCCTCTTTCCCTCAATATTTCCTGTTTTAAACCTAACCCCGTATTTCCTCTTCTCACTCTATTTTTTCCCGGCCCAAAAACTTACAGCTATGATCCTGTCCTTTCCCCCCTCAAATTTTTTTCTGTCCAAACCCCTACACCTGATCCTGTCCTCTTTCCCCTATTTTTCCCTTTTTTCCCTTTCCCTTTATGTCCTTTTCTCCCTCAAATTTTTTCCGTCCAAACCTTACACTGTGGTCCTTTTCCTTTTCCCCCCCTCAAAATTCTTCATGCCCTTTTAAATCCCCTATTTCTGTGGCCCTGTTTTTTTTCTATTTCTGCCCCCCAAAGACCCCATGTGCTCTTCAACCTCCCTCATTTCGGGCCCTCCATTTACCTCTGGGGTACCCCTGCCCTCATCCACCGCCTTTGATTCCTGTCCTCATCCACCTCCGTCATTTTCCCTGTCCCTCATTCCTTTTCCCCTTTCCTTTCACTTTTTGGTATCGTCTCCCTCCAAAAACTCTTGATTTCCCTCTACGCCCAGTGAGCCCGGGGTTTTTTAAATCTCCCTCCTTCATTCCAATCTTCATCAGTCTCCCCCTCCCCCTGTCCTCATCTACCTCCATCTTAAACTTAACGTCTCCACTCCTCGTACCCTCCATCTTTTCCGGGCCTTACTTTTGTCCTTTACTCTGTCCTCTCTGTTTCCAAACCCTGCCCTTATAAAATTTCCTCTTTCCCCTTTTCCTTTATAAATTTTCCATAACTCCGTCCTTATCTTTTCCAACATTCCTGTCCTTATAAATTGCCCCAAATTCATTCCTGTCCTTATCAATGTCCATAATCCGTCCCTTATCTTTTTTTCATAACCCCTGTCTTTATAAATGTCCAATTTTCCTTTTCCTTACATTTCCAAAACCCCCCTGCCTTATCTATTTCCAAAACCTCCTGTCCTTATAAATTGCCCTTTCATTCCTGTCCTTACTTTGGGCCTTTCCCTTTGCCCTTTTTTTCAATGCCCAAACCCATTCCTTTTCCTTACAATGTCCATCTTTTCCTGCCCCTTATAAATTTTCCCAATAACTTCTGTTTTTAAATGCCATCTTTCCCTGCCCCTTATCAATTCCATTTTCCCTGTCCTTATAAATTTGTCCTTTTTTTCCTTTTCCCTTTTATCTATTTCCAAAACCCCTTTTTCCTTTTTAAATGCCTTTTTGGGGGCCAAACTTTTCCAAAACCTCCTTTTTTAAAAAATGCCATTTTTTCCTTTTCCTTATCAATGCCCCACATTCCTGCCCTTATCTTTGTCCATCATTCCTGTCCTTATTTTTTCCATAACCCCTTTTCCTTTATCAATGCCCCTTTTCCCTGTCCTTTCATTTCCTTAACTCCGGGGCCCTTTAAACAATGTCCATCATTCCTGCCCTTATAAAGGGTCCTTTTCATTCCTGCCCTTTAAAATTTCCAACATTCCTTTTCCTTATAAAATGCCCATCTTTCCTGGCCTTATCAAATGCCCAAACCCTTTCCCGGTCCTTATTTTTTTCATCTTTGCTTTTCCTTTTATATTTCTAAAACTTCTGCCTTATCAAATGCCCAAAAATTTTTGCCTTTTAACAATGTCCCTTTAATTCCTGTCCTTATAAAGGGTCCATCATTCCTGCCCTTTTAAAATTGTCCATCTTTCCCTTTGCCCTTATTATTTCCATAAATTCCTGCCCCTTTTAAAAGTTTTCTTTCATGCCCTTATCTATTTAAATAACCCCCGGGGGGGGTCCTTTTCAATGTCCTTCATTCCTGCTTTTTGAAATTTTCCATCATTCCTGTCCTTATCAACCCCCAAATCATTCCTGCCCCTTATCAAGGCCCAAAAATTTCCTGTCCTTATTTATTTCCCTTTTCCTGTCCTTAAAATTGCCCTACTTTTCCTGTCCTTTCAAGGGGCCATCTTTCCTGTCCTTATAAATTTTCCATATTTCCTGTCCTTAAAAAAAATGGTCAACATTCCGTCCTTATAAATTTTCCTCTTTCCCTGTCCTTATCAAGGCCAACATTCCTGCCCTTATTTTTTTCCATTTTCCCTTGTCCTTATCTTTTTCCCACCATTCCTGTCCTTATTTTTTTCCCCAATTTTCCTGTCCTTATCAAGGTAAATCTTTCCCTGCCTTATAAAATGTCCACCCATTCCTGTCCTTTTCGGGGGCCCATCTTTCCCTGCCCCTTATTTTTTTTCCAAACTCCTGTTTTAAAGGCCTTCATTCCTGTCCTTATCTTTTTTCCATAACTCCTGTCCTTATCAGTCCATCTTTCCGGGTCCTTATAAATTCCATCTTTCCCCTGTCCTTTTTCCAATTTCCATCTTCCCGGCCCTTATTTTGCCCAAAAACCCTGTTTACAATGCCCACATTGGGGGTTTTTTATAAAAGGCCCAAACATTCCTGTCCTTATTTTTTTCCCATCTTTTCCTGTCCTTATCTATTTCCATAACTCCTTTTCCTTATCAATGTCCCAACTTCCCTGTCCTTTTCAATTTCCATCTTTTTTGCCCTTTATAATTTTTCCATTTTTTCCCCGGGCCCTTTTTAAATTGCCCCAATCATTCTGTCCTTATTTTTTTTTTTAACTCCTGCCCCAAATAAATGTCCATCTTTCTTTGTCCTTTTTTAATTTTTCCAAAACCCCTGCCCTTTTAACAATGCCCAAACTTTCCCTTTGTCCTTATCAATGTCCGTAAATTCCTGTATTTATAAATTTTCCTTTAACCCTTCCCGGCCCTTATAAATTGCCCAAAAATTCCTTCCTTTCCCAAATGTCCTGTCCTTACCCTTGCCCAAAATTCCGGCCTTTCAATGCCCTTTCATTCCTGCCCTTATCTTTTTCCGAAAACCCCTTTTCCCCTTATAAAGGGTCCATCATTCATGCCCCTTATCAATGCCCCTTCATTCCTGTCCTTATAAATTGGGTCCATCACCGGTCTTTATTTTTTTTCCCAAAAACTCCTTTTCCTTTAAATAAATTGCCCAATCTTTCCTGTCCTTATCAATTTCCATGCCCCCTGTCCTTAACAATGCCCAAAAATTTCCCTTCCTTATCAATGCCCCATCTTCCCTGTCCAATAAATTTTCCAAAACCCCTGTCCTTATCAATGTCCACCTTTCCCCTGCCCTTACCCAATTTTAAAAATTTTTCCTATCCTTATAAATTGTCCATCAATCCTTTTTCCTTACCCAAAGTCCATCTTCCCTTTGTCCTTTTCTTTTTCCCCTTTCATTCCGCCCCTTTTCTTTTTTCCATCATTCCTGCCTTTTTCAAACCCAAATCTTTTCCTTCCTTTCTTTTTTCCATTCCTGCCCCTTATCTATTTCCATAAACCCTGTCCTTATCAAAAATCCACATTCCTGTCCTTATCTATTTCCATTTTCCCTGTCCTTATCAATATCCATCATTCCTGCCCCTTATCTTTTTCCCTTTTTTCCTGTCTTTATCTTTGTCACACTGTAATTTTTGCATACCCGCATTCTTGACAGCATTTACTCCAACGCAAAACGAAATCTTTAAAAACCAACCAAAAGGCGCACAAACCAAATTGTTTTTCTTCTCCCCCTCTCCTCGGGGGAAACAATTTCAAAACATAAACCACTTGAAAACCAAGGTTTACAACTTTTATCTCTCTCCAAAAATGAAGACAAAAAAATTCTGCACACATGTATTTTCCCCATCCCACCGAGAGAAAAATTAAATCTTCACACATGTATCTCTCCTCCACCCAGAGAAAAATTCAATCTTCCCACAGGGAATCTCTCCTCACACCGAGAGAAAAAAATTTAACCCTAGTTCCGCTTTTTTAAAAAGGGCTAGGGCCTTCACATTCCGTTATCCAAAAAACCCAAACCAGGAGAAACCCCAAAAAAACCCCGAATCACTGAGGACCTGTTTGCCTCCAAAAAAAGCTCCCCTGCTTTTTAAATTTCCCTGTCTCTCGAGACAATTTTCTCCCCCTCAAATTTTCCCCTGCCCTGGAGTTTCCCGGGGTTCGACTTCTCTTCCGCGACTTCTTCTGTCTCTTGAGAAACGACGAGCTTCAACTCATCCCCCCTGGATTTTGGCATTTGCGGGGGCGGGAACTCCCTTTATTTTCCCCCAACACCATGGCCATCTTCAACCCCCCTCACGGGGGCGAAAGTTAAAGGGGTAAAGGGGCAAAGGGAAAAAGGGGTAAAGGGCTGAAACACGAAAAAGGTTTTCGGGTAAGTAACCTGCTTTTTAAATTCAACAATAAAAATTTTTTTCTCTCTTTTTTAATTTTTCCCCCCCCTGTAGTTTTCCCCAACTATCACCCCGCTCCCCTGGTTTTTAAATGGTCAGCAAAAAAGGACCCCCGGGCCGGGACGGGTTTCCCAGTTTTCTAGGCCACCCTGCGGGGTTTAAAACTGCCTCTTTCCCCCCCCTTCTCCTATTGAGTGTATATAAAGTTTTTAAAAAACACATGACCAGCCCCTTTCCCCTTTACCCAGCCCTTTTTAAACTATAACCAGTGGTCATTTTTCCCCCCAATGCCCACATTCTTTTCTTTTTTTGAGTCATACTCACAATTTTTTTGGGGGGAGGGCCCCGCACATATCAAGCCAAATGAATTTTTTTCCCTTTAGTTGTGGCAGGGGGAAAATGTTTCATTTCATTAACTACATGCGATGGACCCGTCAAAATCCCTTTGATGTGAGGCTACTAAACATGACACCCCCCTTCCTGGGATAAAAAAATTTTTTCTCTAAAAAAAATTTTTTAAAAGGATTTTACCTTAAACTTAAAAAATTCAAAAACCATAAATTTTCTCAAAATGTGTAACCATCACCCCTTTTGATTCACCCAAATTTTAAATAATCAACGTTTTGAATCATTCATCTGCCCCCAAACCCCTTTAAATAGAATATTAAAAACTTTCGTCTTTCTAAAAAAAAAATACATAATTAAATCCCACATCTCACAAAATACATTTCACAAATTACGGGAAAAAACCCAATTAGGGTTTTAACAATTAAAAGTAAAAATTGGGTTTTCATACTTTAAAGATGTGAAGCCCATTTTTTTCCCTTGTTCTTTGTCTCCTCTTATGTTTAAAAACCCCTCTTGAAAATGAAAATTATTTCCAAGTTTTAAATGTTTTTTCATAGCATTAAACAAAAAAACCATATTTTTAAACATATTTTTTTTTCCCAAAATTTTAATGTTTTAGCCCAAAATTTTGAAAAGTCCTTGTTTTCCCCTTTGTTGACTTTTGACAAATGAAAAAAAATTGGTTTTTTTCTCATTGCATAAAAAATTTTGTATTTAACTTTTTCAAAGAGTTATTTGCTCATCCCCATTTACTTATAATTAAATCTTCCAAAAAAATTTAAGACAAAATTAGTACTTGTTTTTTTCCCATTTTTTTCCAAAAAATTAAATAGGGTATTACACAACACAAAAGTTGTTTGTTTGAAAAAACATATGGGCACTTAATTTAAGCAAATTTTGCATAAATCCCACTTGTTTAAAAAAAGTTAATTTTGCTTTCAAGGCACCGTCAAAAGTGATCACACCGTAATCCTTAAAAGACAAAAAACGGGGTTTTGTCTTTTTTTTTGAAGACAGTTACTTTTGTCCTTTTTATTCACGAAACGTGAAAACAAATCTGCCTTGAATTTTGTGTTCCAGTCAGGGTTTCAACAGAAAATTGGATTCCTTTTTGTAAATTTTTTCTTTCACAAAATATTTTCCCTTTCCCGAGGGGCTGCACAAAAGGGGGTTTCTTCAATGGGGGGGATAGGCCCTCGGCATGGGAAAAACCAGGGTTCTTTTTTTACTTTTCGAAAATCGGGCAGAAAGCACTGACCCAATAATTTGTCCCCCAAATTTCCACTGGGGGGCTGTACGGAGATGTAGAAGGTTCTATCCCCTTTAAATCCAGAAATTTAAAATTGATTTCTCCCCCTAAAACCCCCTTTTTTTTTTGAAAATTGGGGGGGGGTAGGGTTTGGGTTGGCACTGGAAATTTCAGAATTTAAAAGGGAAACTAGGGGTTCTTTCCCATTACTTCCCTGGGGTATCCGTCAAAAACACCCTGAAAGTCTTTCAAAGGGTTTTAGCGGGTTCGGGTTTGCTTGTAGAAAAAATCATTCGACAAAAACCACATCCTCTTGGGTTTTCACCTTTGTTGGGACAAATTAGGGGGGGGTTACCCATAATCTGACTGGTAAGTTAACACCCCTACATTTGCTTTTTTTCTAACCTTTGATCTGCCCCCTGTACGTTAAATTGGGTAAAAATTTTTTCATCATGTTATTTTTTTGTCATGTTGAAAATCAGTTTTTTTGACACAGGATAATCCACTAAAACGAATGGTTATGGCTCTTTTGTAGTTAAACATATTCTTAAACATTTTAAACATGAAATACCTTCTCAGTTTTGGGGCCCTTTTGATCTTAAAATTTTACTCAAAAAGTTTTCGCCCAAACCGGGAAAAGGCCCCTTTCCCCAACCATAACCGAAGCTTGTTATTTTCCCATTAAGTATTTACACAAGGACTTTATCCCCTACATAAAGGAACGGGCCTTTTTTTTTTTTGGGTCTCCCAAAGCCCTTGTACACATCATTTTTCCTTTTTCAGCTGACTTTTTGACCCAACCCAAACAATGCCCCTTAAAAACGATTATGATTTCATAAAACGAAATTGGGTAAACATTTTACTGTCGGGTTTTGCCCGTTTTTTCCCGGGCCTTTGTGTCATAAATAGATCCAAAGGACCCCTTGGTGAGTGCCCCGAAAAGAACCCAAAAATGGTGAAAATTCCCAGCGTTTTTTTCGGCATTTCCCGGGTATCCAAAAAAGAAAAACCGGGGTATGAAACGATCCCATTCCTGGGGTCTTCCCTTTTGAAACCCTTTTTCTCAACTTGGCTTAAATTTTCCCCTTTTGAAACGTTCAAACCATCCCAATTCGTTTGGGGGTTTTTGATAGGGCGGGGTTAAAAGGGAAAAGAGATTGCCCAACGTCTGAAAATTTCTCTCATGAGATCAGAAATTTTTTGCGTTCCCCCAATCCGAGAAAATTTTTCGTCGGGAAAAACCCCTTCTGGAAAAAATTGAATTTAAGGGACTTAAAAGGGGAACAGATACTTTATCAATTTTCTTCAGTGGAATCTTTTTCTGGATACCTTGTTGCGTATCCCCAAAGTCAAAAATATGCGATATCCGGAAAAAGACAGGGGTTAAAGGTCCAACAAAAACAATGGCCCCTTTCCCAAAATGGAACAAAAAATGAGAGGCATTTTGTGAAAAAGGTGCACAGGGGCCCAAACCTTTTCTGTTTTTGTCTTTTGGCAGATGTCCCACGAGCGGCAGTTTTTCGTAATTTCCCTTTTGTAAAACCCCCCGGCCAATAAAAAAAATTCAAGAACTCTCTTTAACGTTTTTTTGGCCCCCCAGTGACCAGCGAACAATGCATATGGCCGTGTGCAGCAGTTTCTCTAAGGGGTTTTTGGGAAACCCCAAAAAACCTGTCTTTTGGGCCCTGTCCAGGAAACAAACCTGTGGGAAAAGGGTTTGGCCCAGTATGTACTTGGGGTTTTGTTCCGTTTTTTACGTCAGTGAAAGCCCTGTTTAGCAGCAGAAAGTATTGTCGTCAGGCCTCGTTTTTTCCCCGGGCATTTTTTTTTTAAATCATCGGGGGGTAATCTGGGTTCTTTTCCAGTTTTGAACTTTTAGGGCTTTGTGGGCCTTTTTCCCTTTGCTCAAATGACATTTGATTTGTACTCACAAAAACAAGGAAAAAACGATCCTCCAGCACCCACCATTTTCTGTACGACCCCGGGAAAATTCCCCAAAGATAAAGTGCAGACGGGGTTATCAAAAACACGGGGGAAAGAAAACCGGGTATACGGTGTACAAACTAAAATTTTCGCCAGGGAACGTTTCAATCTTGCCCCCAAAGCCCTTACATTTTTGGGACGTGTTGAGTTTAACTGGTCTTGAAGCCGAAAAAATTTCCTTTTACACCAGCAGTTTTGAAACCCAGTTTTCTCGAAAAAACCGAAGCCTGCAATCCATTGAGGGCTCCTTTTTTTCCCTAACCCAGTCCTTCAACAGTTTGGACTGGTGCCCAAAAAAAAGGCCTTCTTCACTTTAAAGGGGAGACTAATGGGGGTTTGAATCCCCCGGGTTTCTGAAAGGGCAAAATTCTTTTTCAGATGGAATTTGGCCATCACAAAAAAAACAGGCTTTGTTGATCGGCACTGACTGATTTTGTGAACTTTTTTTCGGGCCCACGAACGGCCCAAAAAGGTCAAAGTGGGGGGCCCTTTTGTCCCCAAACCTGGGAAACTTTTTGCTGAGAAAGTAACGGGTCTGTCCGGCGGTAAAGTATGGTTTTGCGAAAGTAAACCCCAAACCCGGGGAAAAAGATCCCTGCCGTTCCGGAAGGTAAAACCTTGAGGACTAAAAAATGACCCACGTTTCCCTTTTCCTAAAAACTTCCCGGGGCCCTGATGGGTTTAGTACATGAGCATGGGACCCCAAAGAGGGGAAAATTTTCCCTTTTCCCTACCCCGCCAAGGGGGAGAATTGAGCGTTTCAATACTTTTCAGCCATCTAAACACTTTTCCCTTCCAAACGTTTTAAAATTTCCCTTTTTTTTTAAGGAAAGTGGCCAGATTTTTGTCACGTTTGGGGAAAAGGTTCTCTAAGAAGGGATCTCGCAGTGACGAAAAGTCTTGTTTTTTTTTTGAAAAATCGATCCCGTTTAAAACAATGACCAAAAGGTCAGAAAAGAGGGAAAACGATTCCCTTTTTCAGGGCGAAACAGAAGGGGAAAGGGTTCGGGAAAACGATCAGCAGAACATTAAAATTTTTCTTGGGGAGTTCTTCTTTCAACCCGATCCCCGTTTAAAATTTTTTTTCGCTGGGAAATGAGTGGTACAATGTCAAAGCGCACCCTTAAACAACGACGCAATATACAATGTCCACTTTTTCCCTTTGGGGCCCAAAACCCCAAGACGTTGCGGGACTTTCAAATCGGAAAAAAAAACTATCAATGTCATCCGTTTTTTTTTCCCCAAAAGGCGGCATTTTGGAATATAGCCGCTTTTTGGGTTTAGGCATGGCTGCGGAACCGGGTGGGGGAGGTTCTTTTTCGATCCCGGGTTTTTTAATTTCAGCACATCTCTTGTTCTAACTGTCAACTTAAATTTTCGTTCTTCAGCTTCAGCTTCCCCCCTGTAATTTATTTTTTTCAGCTTCCCTTGTAGTCTATTTTCTTCAGCTTTCCCCTTTTAATCTTTTTTTTTCAATTTCGGCTTCCCTCTGTAATTTTTTTCTTCAGGGTTCCCTCTGTTTTATTTTTCAGCTTCCCCCTGTTTTAAACCCGGCTGCCCCATCTGTGCATTGTTTTCAAAAAGTTAGTAAGTTTTTCTCCATCAAAAACCCCAAACGTTCCGCTTGTTTAAAAAATATCTATCAAAATCATCCCCTAATGAAAC
Source organism: Conus ventricosus (assembly GCA_018398815.1). NCBI lineage: Eukaryota > Metazoa > Mollusca > Gastropoda > Neogastropoda > Conidae > Conus > Conus ventricosus. The sequence goes on from JAFLJL010015618.1 coordinate 20,331, forward strand.
CCTCAGATATAAACACCAAACAAAACTCAAAGTAAAAGAATAAAAATAAGGGATAAAAGAAAAAGGTTTTTTTTTCACAAAACCGTTTTAAAAAGTAAAATTTCAAATACGAATTCCCCAATTTTTCCCGGGGGTAAACCGAAAACCGGGGTTTCTAAAAACAGGGTAGATATAAATCCAAGGAATGTAATTTTTTTCCAAAAAAAATTTGGGAACTGCTATCAAATTTGGGAATTTTGGAAAACCAAAAAGGGGTTTAATTTTCCAAAACCCGTTTTCCCTTAAAAAAAAAAAAAAACCAATAAAGTTTTTTTGAAAATAAATTCTTTATAAAGTTTTTGTTTTTAAATGTTATTGGGTTTTCATCTTTTTTTCTTTTCTTAATTTCAAAAAGGGAATTTTCAAAAAAAAATTTTTACCCCCTTTTAAAAAAAATGGGAAAAAAATTTACAAAAAAAAATGGAAACACAAAAAATTTTAAAAAAGGGGAAAAAGGGCAAAAAACTACGGAAAAACTTACCTAAAGATTTTAAAATTTTGAAAAAGAAAAATAGATAGGCGGCTTATTGAGGGGAAGGTTTAAAAGATTTGGGAAAAAGGGGGTGAAAAGGAAATGAAAGGGGTACAAAGGGGCCGGGGAAAAGTGAGCAGAAAACAAGAAAAGGGAAAAAAGCCCCAGGGCAGCACCCTTGTTTGGGGCAATGTCTCCCGGTAACTGGAGACGGGGGAAAAAAAAAAATCACTGAAAAATATACACCACACTTTCAGTAATTTAAAACAAAAACTTAAAAAAAGCAAAACAAAAATGCCATTCAACCCCCTCAAAAAAAAATCCCCCGCACCACAAAACCCAAAAAAAAAAAAGGGTCCCAAAAAATAAAGAAATTTTTTTTTGGGCAGAGCGGTAATCAACCTCACACCACCTAATTAGCGTGAAAGGGGGGTTTTTTTCCCACACTCCCGAGGGGGAAGGGGGGAAAAAACAAACTGAAACAATAGGAAAGCGAAAGAAATAGATATTTATGAGAAGGGGGAAAAAATATTGACTCCCCCCCCCGGGCCCTGTCCCCCCCCGCTAAAAGCAGGAGAGGTTGGGGTTTTAAACAGTCCTGGGGAAAAGGGGAAAAAAAATTCTTAAACGTCTAGGGGGAAGGGGAACTTTCTCCCAACGCCCCCGCCCTCTTGCTGCCAGGTTCGAGCAAAAAGGAGGGTTGGGGGCTATCGGTCCTGGGGGTGGGGAAAAGGGTTTAAAAAGAAAATTCCCAAACCAAAAAAAAAAAAAACCCCTTAAAGGGGTTTTGAAAAAAAAGAATTCAACCACCTTTTTCCAACCTTTGAAAAAAGCAAAAAACCCAAAAAATGCAAATATTATACACAATCAAAAATTCCCAAATAAAATTTTTTTTTTTTTCGTTTCCCCAAACCCCTTTAAAGGGGACAAATTTTAAACCTTTTTTTTTTTTAAAAAACCCCAGGGCACAAATAGAAATTTTCTTTTTTTTTTTTTTTTTTTTTTTTCCCCCGGGGGGGCAAACGGGGAAATACGGGGTGAAACTGGAAGGGCGGGGTCACCAAGGGACAAATGTCCTTTTGGGATACCCGCATTCAGGGCGCCTTTACTCCATACGCACACGCAATCTTTCCAAAAAAAACCAAAAGGCGCCAAATACCCAATTTTTTTTTTTCTTCCCCCCCTCCTTCAGGGGGAAAAAAAATTTTCTAAATCAACAACCACTTGTAAACAAGTTTTCAAAAATATCTCTCCCCCACACCCGAGAGGAAAATAAATTTTGCACACAGTTTCTCTCCTCCCAAACCCCAGAAAACAAATCAATCTTCACACATGTATCTCTCCCCCACACCGGGAGACAAACAATCTTCACACATTACTCTCCCAAAACCCAGAGATAAAATAACCTAGTTCCCCCCTATAAAACTATGGCCTTCACTTTCCCTTATCCAAAAAATCCGAACCAAAGGGAAAAAACATAAATCCCCCTAATCAATGAGGACCTGCCCGCCTCCAGAAAAGCTCCCCTGCTTTTTCAATTTTCCCCGTCTCCTGAGACAATTTTACTGCCCCCCCCCGAAACCCCCGGGCCCCGGAGGAAGAGTCCCCCCCGCTTCCCCCTTCCGCGCCCTTTTCGTCTCTTGGGAAAACGACGAGCTTCAACTCATCTCCCCGGAAATTTGGGACTTGCTGGGGGTGAACTTCCGGTTTTGTTCCCCAAAACCATGGGGCCTTTTTTCAAACCCCCTCAGGGGCGAAATTTAAGGGTGAAGGGGGAAGGGTAAAAGGGTGAAAGGGGGTAAAAAAACGAATAAGGTTCGTGTAAGTAAACCGTTCCCCAATTTAACATATAATTTTTTTTCTCTCTTCTTTAAGTTTTCCCCCCGTAGTTTCCCCAAAATTCTATCGCTACCTGGGGAAGGGCTGGGCAGCAAAAAAGGACCCCGTCCGACGGGTTTTGAGTCTCTAGGGCCCCTCCCGCGGGGTTTTTAAAATGCTCCTTTCTCCCCCCTCCTTCAGGGAAAAAAATTTTTCATTAAACCAACCAATTGTAAACCCGAGTTTACACTGGACTCTCCCCCACACTGAGAGACAAATAAATCTGCAAACCCTGTATCTTTCCCCCACCAGAGACAAATCAATCTTTTACACATGTATCTTCCTAAAACCCGAAGACCCAAAACAATCTTCACACTTTATTTTCTCCTCACACCCAGAGATTTAAAAAATTAAAAAGTTTTCCCCGTCTATTTTAAACTATGGCCTTCACATTCCGTTATCCAAAAAATCCGAACCAAAGGGGAATACATTTTAAATCCCGTAAACTGAGGACCTGCCTCCTCCAAAAAAAACTCCCCTGCTTTTCAATTCCCTTTGTCTCCCTTTAGAAATATAGCCCCCTTTGAATTTTTCCTGTCCGGGGGAAAAGATCTCGACCCTTTTCTTCCGCGCTTTTTCTGTCTCTTGGGGAAAACGACGAGCTTCTTCTCATCTCCCTTTAGGTTTGGGACTTGTTTGGGGGGGAACTCCCGGGTTTTTCCCCACACCCTGGCCCTCTTTTAAACCCCCTCACGGGGCCGGGAAAATGAAGGGTGAAGGGGGAAGGGAAAGGGTGAAGGGCTGAAACCGTTTTAAAGGGTTTGGGGTAATTAACCCCGCTTCCCCAATTTTAAATATTTAATTCTTTTTCCCCTTTCTTTAGTTTTCCCCCCCGTAGGGTTTCCCCAACTCTATCGCTCCCCCTGGTAATTTACCGGGGCAAAAAAGGACCCCCCGGCCTGACAGGTTTTGGTCTCTAGGCCCTCTGCTTTGGGTTTTTTTAAAAATGACTCTTTCCTCCCCTTCCTTTCCCAGTGAGGGTATACTCATGTTCAAAACACAAGACCAGCACCTTTCCTTTTCCAAACCCGTTTAAAAAATACTCAGTGGTCACTTTCACCCAATTTTCCACATTCGTTTCTTGAATGAGTCATATTTACAAAATTTTTTTGGGGACGCCCGCCCTACAAATAGTCAAACCACTGAATATTCTTCCTTAGGGGTTTTGGCCCCGGGGAAAAAGATTTATACTTTTTAAATACAGGGGATGGAGCTCACTTTCCTTGATGTAGGGGTTCGTCACATGACAAAACTATTTCCACATTCCTGTCCTTATCAAAAGGGCCATCATTATGTTTCCCTTTTCAATGTCCATCATTCTTTTCCTTATCAAAGTCCAACATTCCGGGCCTTATCAATGTCCATCATTCCTGTCCTTATCTATATCCATAACTCCTGTCCTTATCAATTTCCATCATTCCTGTCCTTATCTATTTCCATCATTCCTGTCCTTATCAATGTCCAACATTCCTGTCCTTATCTATTTCCATCATTCCTGTCCTTATCTATTTCCATTATTCCTGTCCTTATCAATGTCCAACATTCCTGTCCTTATCTATTTCCATTATTCCTGTCCTTATCTATTTCCATCATTCCTGTCCTTATCAATGTCCATCATTCCTGTCCTTATCAATGTCAACATTCCTGTCATCTATTTCCATTATTCCTGTCATTATCTTTTTCCATTATTCCTGTCCTTATCTATTTCCATTATTCCTGTCATTATCAATTTCCATCATTCCTGTCCTTATCTATTTCCATTATTCCTGTCATTATCTCATTCTATTATTCCTGTCATTATCTCATTGTATTATTCCTGTCATTATCTCATTCTATTATTCCTGTCCTTATCTATTTCCTTCATTCCTGTCCTTATATATTTCCGTTATTCCTATCCCTAACTATTTCCATCAATCCTGTCTTTATCTGTTTCCATCGCTCCTGTACTTATCTATTTCTATATTTCCTGTCCTTATCTATTTCCATCACTGCTGTCCTTATCTATTTCCATTATTCCTGTCCTTATCTGTTTCTATTATTGCTGTCCTTTATCTCTTCCATTACTCTTGTCGTTATCTATTTCCGTCACTTCTGTCTGTATCTATTTCCATCATTCGTGTTCTTATCTTTTACCATTACTCCTGTCCTTATCAATTTCCAACATTCCTGTCCTTATCAATTTCTATCACCCCTGTCCTTATCTATTTCCATCGCTCCTATCCTTATCTAGTTCCATTATTCCTGTCATTATCTCATTCTATAATTCCTTTCCTTATCTATTTCAATTATTCCTGTCTTTATCTCTTTCCATCATTCCTGTCCTTATCTATTTCCATCACCCCTGTCCTTATCTATTTCCGTTATTCCTGTCCCTATCAATTTCCATCACTCTGTTTCTATCGCTCGTGTCCTGACCTGTTTCCATCGCTCCTGTACTTATCTATTTGTATAATTCATGTCCTTATCTATTTCTTCACTGCTGTCCTTATCTTTTTCCATTATTCCTGTCCTTATCTGTTTCCATTACTCTTGTCCTTATCTATTTCCGTCACTTCTGTCTGTATATATTTCCATTATTCCTGTCCTTATCTATTTCCATTATTCCTGTCATCATCTATTTCCATTATTCCTGTCCTCATCTATTTCCATTATTCCTGTCCTTATCTATTTCCATCATTCCTGTTCTTATCTATTTCCTTTACTTCTGCCCTTATCTATTTCCTTTACTTCTGTCCTTATCTATTTCCTTTACTTCTGCCATTCTCTATTTCCATTATTGCTGTCCTTTTCCATTTCCATTACTACTGTCCTTATCTCTTTCCATCATCTTTGTCTTTATGCATTTCCATCATTCCTGTCTTATCTCTTTCCACCACTTCTGCCCTTATATCTTTCCAACATTCCTATCCTATCTATTTCCATTATTTCTGTCCTTATCTCTTTCCATCATTCCTGTCCTTAACTATTTCCATCATTCCTGTCCTTATCTTTCCATCACTCCTGTCCTTATCTCTTTCCATTATTCCTGTCTTTTCTATTTCCATCACTCCTGTCCTTACCTATTTTCATCACTTCTGTCCTTAACTATTTCCATCACTCCTGTTCTCATATACCTCAATTTCTTCTGTCCTTATCTATCTCCATCATTCCATGAGTGATGGAGGTTAATGAGAACAAGACTGATAGAGGTAAAGAGGACAGGAGTCATAGAGGTAACTGAGGACAGGAGTAGTGGAGGTAAAGAGCACAAGAGTCATAGAGGTAAATGAGGACAGAGTCATAGAGGTAAATGAGGACAGGAGTCATAGAGGTAAATGAGGACAGGAGCCATAGAGGTAACTGACGACAGAGTAGTGGAGGTAAAGAGGACAACAGTCATATGGAATGAGGACAGGAGTCATAGAGGTAATTGAGACAGAGTCATAGAGGTAAATGAGGACAGGGGTCATAGAGGTTCATTAGGACAGGAGTCATAGAGGTAAAGGAAGACAGTGTAATAGATCAGGAGT
>JAFLJL010015619.1:0-12606 GCA_018398815.1 Conus ventricosus
GGAACTCAAGCGTTTATGACGATGAACAAAGGTGTAATGCGTACGTTTTTGAGCACAAGCCGGCTGCCAGTTCTGCACCCTTTGTAATCGTGCAAGCTGTTCTGAAGGAAGTCCTGCTAACACAGAGTTACAGTAGTCTACTCGGGACATTGCCATGGCGGTGATGAGTCTGATTGTTGCCTGTGTGGAGAGGTAAGACCGGATAGAAGCAATACGTCGCAGTTCCAAGAAGCATGCACGACAAACATTCGATATTTGGTTCTGCATAGAGAGCGTTTGATCAATGCTGACACCTAAATATTTCACTGACTCTTTGAATGGTAAAACAACACCATCAATTTCTGCCGACTCAGCTTTAACCATCTTGACACGAGAGGAGGTACCAACAGCCATGATCTCGGTTTTGTCACTATTCAGCTTGAGTTTGTTGCTGGTCATCCAGACTTTTACGTTCCTAAAACATGCGGTAATATCTGATTGAGCACCTTGAAAATCGCTGGTGGTTGCGATACATACATACATACATACATGCATACATACATACATACATACAACCAGATATCAGTGCGATGTCTTGAGGGATACCACCTCTGCTCAACAGCGACCCGTCCAGCTGTCACCAGTTCACCTGTCGAACACGACGCTCTGGCACACCTTCATGTTGGCCACCCACATCTGTCTCTCCATCCTGTCGCCTCTCCCGCTATCAACCTTCCTCTCGGCATCCAGCGAAAACGACGCGCTGTTTTTAACCACCTTCCGATCTCCCTACCTCTGCCCTCCTCCTCCAACCAGAAACCTCTCTTGCTCTCCTTTCCCACTCTCTGTCAGCCCACCCCCCCCCCCCCTTCTCTCTCTCTCTCTCTTTCTCTCTGTGTTTCTGTGTCTGTCAGTCTCTCTTTTTCACTATATCCTCTGTGCGTTCTTCTGCCCCGCCCCCCCCCCCCCCCCCTCCTCTGTTGATCGAAACGACGGCGACAGGTGTTCTGTTCGTCTGTCTGTGTCTCTGTCTGTCTGTCTGTCTCTCTTTCTCCATTTCTGACTCTCTACCTCCTACCTCCTTGTCTGTCTGTATGTCTGTCTGTTCCTGTATCCCAGTGGCAGTTAACTGCACATTTACGTCGAAAAGATTTTTTTCCCTTGACACACAGACGCACACACACAAACACACAAGTACACACACACAGGTACACACAGACAGACAGACAGACAGACAGACAGAACAACACACACACACACACACACACACACACACACACACACACACACACACAATCTCACATACATTCACATACACAGATACAAGCAAACACCAACATGCAAAACAGGCAGACAGACAGACAGGCAGACGGACAGACAGATACAAACACACATACACGCGCGCGCGCACACATGCATATGCATGCACTCGCACACACACACACACACACGCACGCACGCACGCACGCACACAACACACACACACACACACACACACACACACACACACACACACACACACACACACACATACACACACACACACACACAGACGCGCGCGCGCATGCATGCATGCATGTGCTCGCATGCACGTATGTGTGCACTCGTACACAGAGTTTCAGTTCCAGTTTCATTGAGGAGGTGTGTGGACAAGTCCATATATATTATATATATATATATATATATATATATATATATATATATATATATATATATATATATATAGATCAGTATATTTAAAATGCCTAAAACAATTCTATGAGTGCTCAACCCCTTGGGGAGCAACATTAATTAAAACAAGTGATAAGAGGAATCTTAAAACTATCTACAAAATTGTTTCTAGCGGCTTGGCTATCGTCGGTTATAGCCAAGCCGCTAGAAACAAATTTGTAGATAGTTTTAAGATTCCTCTTATCACTTGTTTTAACTATATATATATATAGTTTTAAGATTCCTCTTTTAACTTGTTTTAACTAATTTAAATATACTGATCTATATATATATATATATATATATATTGTGAGTGGGTGGGTGTGAGAGAGAGAGAGAGAGAGAGAGAGAGAGAGAGAGGAGAGGGAGAGAGAGAATGTATGCAAGATGGGGTGTGGGGTGGTGAGTGAGTGTATTTTCCTGTTTTTTTTTTCCTGTGAGTTGTTCTCTTGGTGGGGTGTATTGTCGCTTTGCCCTGTGTGGTTACGACCAGAAGCTTGTTTTGATAATGGATATATATATATATATATATATATGTTCAGCATTATATTGTTTGGTCAATCAGTGGGAGATTGCATCTCTTAGGAGATCCAAGTAAAGGTTGTTCTGTGCAATTCTTCGCCCTCACAATGCTTGGGTAATTGAACAGCAGAGCTGACCACTCAGACTGTTCCATATCTTTTGACCTCCTTGCATCCTTGAATGGATCCTCAAGCATAGGCTCAAAGATTGTCCCTATATTTTATACTGTTTGAATAATGCTTTTAGTTTTTCAGCGAACTTTTTTCCTCTCCACACTTTTGCTTGTTCCATTTATTACCCTTCACTGGCTGCTTTGAGGCTGCTGTTGGATTCTTTTTCGAACCCTTGGTGGTGAGAACACCACAGAATCATGGACTGTGGTGTGTCTCTATTTGACACCAAGAGCACAGACACAATTAGCCGTGTCTCCTGATGAGTCCGATCCAGCGGACGAAAGGCTAGGAGCAGGCAATACAAATAAATGTGCCTTGAGAGGGTTACGATGGTTCCCTCAGGCAGCTAGTGAAGGGCTTCTCATATTTATAATATATTCCCCCATTTTCTTCATCTTCAAATTTTTTTTTTTTTTCAAATCTTTGTCAAGTCATTACTATAACGACTGAAGAATTGTTAGCCTGCACTTGTTTTCCCCCACTACTTAATTGTTCAGCATTATTATATATATATATTATATATATAATATTTAAAACAAGTTAAAAGAGGAATCTTAAAACTATCTACAAATTTGTTTCGAGCGTGTTGCGCTGTCATCAGGATGGCCTTTGGTTGCCCACCGCCGATGTTATATAGCGTGTGGGCTCCGTTTGCGGTTGTTTGCACGTGCGGGTTGGCTGCACGTGTTTTTGGGGGCTTTCAGGTTTTTGTTTTGGGTGTGGTTCAACTAAAACGATTTCCATTTATGCCTGCAGTTGTTTACTATTTCTGTTTTGGTGTTTAAAGTTGCTAAGTGTGGTTTGCATAGTATTAACCATTTTTCAGTTAAACATAGGTTGCACCTTTTTGAAACATTGCTGTATGGTGATGCTCTTTTTATGATTTTCCAGGATATATTGTAGCTTGTTTTTGCGTCTTTAAGTTTCCAGATATATTTGCTCAATTCTGTTTGGTTTTTATATTTTTCTTTATTAAATGACTGTTTGTGGTTTGCATATCTGATTTTGAAGTGGTTTTCAGTGATCCCTATGTATGTTTCTTTTTCATTTTCTGATGTCACAGTAGCCTGGTACACAATGTTGTTGTGAAGACATTTATTGTTTAGTGGGCACTGCTCCTTTCTGGTGCAATTGCAAGATTTCCTTTCTTCACCCTTCTTTGCTGTGTTGATTTTCATTTTGTTAGATGCGTCAATTAGGTTTTTGAGGTTGGGCATACATGAGTACGATAGTTTGACAGTGTTTTTGTTAAATATTTTGGACAGTTTGTGTTCTTTTGGAAATGAAGTTGTTAGGATTTGAAGAATTCTTTCCCTATGTTTGTTTTGAGTTTCCCGTCGTATGGGGGGTTATACCATATGATTTTTCTTTTCCTATTTTTCTTGCTTTTATTTGTGTTGTTGTCTGGGTTGTATTGTAATTTGTAATTGTATCCACTTGTTTGTAGTGCCTCCTGGTATTCTACTGCTGCATTGTTGAACACTCTCTCACTGCATGACAGGTTTGATAGTCTCTTGTTTATGCCATGGGGTGTGGTCTTTAATGGGGTATGGTCTTTAATGACAGCGCAACACGCTCAAAACAAATTTGTAGATAGTTTTAAGATTCCTCCTTTAACTTGTTTTAACTAATGTTGCTCCCCAAGGGGTTGAGCACTTAAAAAATTGTTTTAGGCATTTTATAATGATACTTGATCTATCTATCTATCTATATAAATATATATATATATATATATATATATAATATATATATATATCTGGTGTGTGTGTGTGTGTGTGTGTGTGTGTGTGTGTGTGTGTGTGCGTGTGCGTGTGTTGCTAATAAAGACGTACTCGGTCATATTGTCAATATCATCTGTGAGTATCATTGAGTTATCATTATTATCTAGTTATCACCTCTTGCCAGTGCATTGGATGCATCATCACTTTGTTCACTTTTTGCTGATTTTTTTTTCTTTGGGTGAAAGCAGTTATTTTCCATTATTCTACCCAACATGTGTTGTTTAACAGATCTATAATCATATCAAATTAGAAAGGGTATACACACATGACCGAGAAAGCTACATTTGTCAGGTCCTTACCTCCAACTTGCCTGGAAGAAAAGAATGCGTATGCCTACACACACTAATATATATATATATATGCAGGGGCACCCAGCGTTGCCCGGATATGAACATTCTCTACGGTACTCACGTTACGGCAAACATGTATTAATTGTTTTGATTTACAATCAGTTCCCCCTTCCCCCCTCCACATCTTCGCACCCCCTCCCCCCACACAAATACACATTCTCTCTGTCTCTGTCTCTCTCATACATTCTGTTGTTTCACACACGCATGCCCCAAACCCACTGGATCAAGATGGATTCTGACCAAATTTTACCGTTACTGGACATACGCATACCGAATTTTATCAATAACGGTGTAAATTTAGAAAATGACGGTTTTCAACGGTCAATGTTAAAGTTTGGTTCAGCGTGCTCGTAGGAAAAGGCTGCTTTTAGCCACACAATGTTTTTTTTGCAGCATTAGCATTGACTCGTGATCTCCTGTTTGCTTGCTGCCTTGCTTGCGTCTCATGTGGTTCTTCCCGGGCACGCCGAGTCCGAACACGGTCTGCTTCCCGTCTCTGGTTCCTTTCCTCTGGATCTTCCCTAGCACGCCGAGATGCGTCTCTCGCCCGATTTTCCGCCTGCCTCTGGTCCATTTCCTCTGGATCTTCCCTAGCACGCCGAGATGCTTCTCTCGCTCGATTTTCCGCCTTCACTTACTTTTCCCATTTCCATTCTTCTGATTCCCTTAATTTTGTGGGAACAGACTTTGTGCAGAAGAGTTTATTTAGGTTTTGTTTGGGTTTAAAATCAAGGGTCTGTGTCAAATGAAAAAATTTAGTGTATCAGGTTTGCATGGAACAATCTTTTTTTCTGGCCCCATTCATTCGTCCTTTTAAACCCCTTACCTGCTCCACCCAAATGTTGCAAAATTACTTACCGTTCGGGAAACATAGCATACCGAATTTTATCAATAACGGTTGAAAATTTTAGAAAATAACGGTTTTTAACGGTAAATTGTTAATTTTTGGGGGTTCGAAAAATTTTGGGCACAACATTTTTCCCAGCGTTTTAAAACTGTACTTTCCCATACGGAATGCCATAAGTTTGTTTTTAAATTTCAAAATTTTGGGAAAAAACGGCTTTTTAAAAAGGTCAATGAAATTTTCGGATTTTAAAGAAGGGGAAATATAAATTTTTCCCAGCTTTTTAAAACTCCCAAAATGTATATCGAATTTCTTCGGGATACTTTTAAATTTTTAATAAAAAAAACTTTTTTAAACGGTAAAATTTTAAATTTTCGGTTGTAAAATTTGTTTTTCATTTTTGGGGGCTTTTTTAAAACTGCACATGTTTTCCTTTTTTTATCAAGGGCACCCTTTAAATGTAGAAAAAAAACGGTTTTTTAACGGTTTTGGTTTAGCCCAAAAAACATCTTCGGGCCCAAACGGGCCGTCCCTGCCAAATTTATTTCATCGGTTGACCCTTTTTTTTATTTAAATAAAAACATTAACAAAAATTTAAAAATTCTTTTTTCGTAGAAAAAATTGAAGAGGCTCACCTTTTCCCGTAGGATCATATTTAGATTTTTTGGGAGTCCCCAAAACTACAAGTTGTTCAAGCTTTCGCTTCTCATCAGGTTCTAAAAAGTTATTAGAGGGGAAGAAATTTATCAGATGACGTTTTTTAAATCAGGGGGAGTGATTTATTGGCCCCCGGTTGTGTGTGTGTGTGTGTTTTTTGTCTTAAATTTTAAAACGTCTACCCACATATTTGATTTTTAGAGGGGGGGGGGGGGGGGGGGGGGGGGGGGGGGATGGGGGAAAGAGGAGGGGGGGGGGGGGACCTTTGTATTGTGTGTGTATGTATTTATATCTCTTTGATAGGGGGGGGGGGGGGGGGGGGGGGGAATCAGGGGAAATGAGCTTATCAAATTTAAAACCCAAAAGTAGTCTATAAAAAAATGCCCTTTACAGGACTATGAAGAAAACTTTTCGAAATTTTTAAAACCAAAAAAGTAGAAATTTTTTGAAAAGCCTTCAATAAAATTTTTCAAAATATCACTGGTTAATAGGGCCCATCCGAGACAAAAAAGGGAAGCAATAGAAATTGAGAAAGTGAAAGGGGAGGCTACAAATTTAATACATAACATTATAATTTTTCATACGAAGAAAGGCGAGTTTTCCAAAAATTTTACCATCCTAAAAGCTAAGAAATACGGGGGGTTTTAAATCCAAACTTATAAGATTTTCAAAAACCCTTTGATGAATTGCCATCGTTTTTTAGTGCCATATGTTTTTATTTAAATTTGTCTTTTTTTTTGTACCTTTCTTGTTTAAATGATTTTTTAGGGTTTGCATTTTTGGTTCCCGTTTTGAATTTTTGTTTCTGTCTTTCCCAAATGTAGGTTTCTGTTTTCTGCGGTTTTTCTCCGTGCATTTGTTGGTATATATATATATATTTTATAAATTATATATATATATATATATATATATATATTATAAATTTTTATATATATATAAAAATACCATTTTTAAAATGGGAAATTTTTAAAAGGGAAAGTTTTAAAAAACCAACAAATTTGTTTCGAGCGGCGCTTTCGTCAGGGTTAAAATTTTGGCACGCCCCCGGGGTTTTAAATATGGTGGGGGGCGTGGGGGTACCCCCTGCGAGGCCCCGGTCAAAAAACAAATTTGTTTTTTTTAATTTTTTCCAAAATTTTAAAAAACCTTTTTTAAAATTTGGGGAAATGTCGTTTGGTTGAGAAACACTACAAAATTTGGACTTTTGGTTTGTGTTTATTTGACACCAAGAGCACGGGAAAATCAGCGTGTCCCCCTGATGAGTCCGATCCAGGGACAAAAAGGCCTAGGAGGGGCCCGATACAAAAAAATGGGGGTTTTCGAGGGGGATTGCGATGGTTCCCTCAGGCAGCTGTGAAGGGCTTCTCAAAATTTAAATTTATTCCCCCATTTTTTAATTTCAATTTTTTTTTTTTTAAATTTTTTTTAACTTTTCAAATCTTTGCCCGTCATTACTAAAACCGACTAAAGATTGTTGCTGATTTTTTTTCCCCCCACTACTTAATTTTTCAGCATTTTTTTGGGTTTTGGAAATTTCAGTGGGAGTTTAATCTCTTAGGGACCCAAAGTATGGTTTTTCTGAAACCAAATTTTTAAAGCCACTCACAATGTTTGGGTTTATTAACAGCAGACTGACCACTCGGCTGTTCCTTATTTTTGACCCCCTTGCATCTTGAAGGGTTCCTCAAGAAAGGTTTCAAAGATTGCCCCCTTACTTTTATACTCTTTGAATAATTTTTTGGGTTTTTCAGCGACTTTTTTTCTTTCCACACTTTTTTTTGGGTTCCCCTTTTTAAACCCCCCTTCGCTGGGTTTCCTTTTGGGGGGCTGTTGGATTCATATTTTTTAACCCCTTTGGGGGTGAGAAAAACCCCAGAAAATTTGGGGCTGCGGGGTTTTGGGCTCTTTTTGCACCAAGAGCAAGGGCACAATCACCGTGGTTTTTCCCTGTTTAGTCCCATCCGCGGGCGAAAGGGCCCAGGAGCAGGCAATACAAATAAAAGGGGCCCTTTGGGGGGATTGCAATGGTTCCCTCAGGGAGTAGTGAAGGGTTTTCTATTTATAATATATTTCCCCATTTTCTTTTAACTTCAATTTTTTTTTTTTAAAGTTCAAATCTTTGCCCCGTCTTTTCTATAACGGGTGAAATTGTTAGCCTGCCCCTTTTTTTCACCCATACTTAAATTTTTTCGCATTATATATAATATATAAATATATTTTATATATATAATATATTATTTTTATATTTCGTGGGGGGGGGGGGGGGGGCCGGGATGTATTTGCACTGTGTCGATAAGGACAGAATGCCCAAACCCAAGACCCTGACACACGCTTCGTGGTTCCCTACGTCGATGTAGTGAGCTGATCACTGGTGGGAGTGAGAACCCCCTGTAGTTTTGGCAATAATGTCTCCTCACCCCCTACCAGGGGAAAACCATAAAAAAATTGACCCCCAAAAAAGTGTCTTCTTTTTTGTCGAAGGAAATTTAAAAATGGGTTATAGTCATCGTGGCATTACATACATACATACATACACCCCACAGTTTCAGACCAAAACACATGCAGGGACACCCCGACGCAAAACACACCACACCACACACACACACCACACACACAAACACACGCCCATGCCCTGGACGCGCGCACCCATTTAATTTAAAAACATTTACAAAACTTTTGGGATTTCACTGCAATCTTTCATGTGGATCGGGAAAAAGGGCCCCAATTTATCATTTAAAAAAAAGCCTTTTTTTCCCTGCTGAAAAGTGAAAGGTCATGGCATGAGCTTTCCCTGGGGGCCTTCCCCAAAAGTGGTATAATGAAAAACGTTTAAAACATAGGAAACAAAGCTTTGGGGTTAAAAAGCTCAGAGAAATCACCCCAATCAATGCCCCCAAAAGCTTTTAAATCCCCCCTGGAAGTTTCCCAATTTATTAGAAATCGGGGTTCTTGACAGTGGCGGGTTTTTGAAGGCCACCCCCAAAATTTAAAAAAAAAACCCCATAATTTCCCCTTAAGGTTGGTCTAAATTTATTTGTCTTAATCCAAATGGCCCCAATTTCAAAGTAGCAGAGAAGGGGGGCAAATTTTTACGGCCTCGGCCCCTTTTTAAAATTAAACCCTTTTGGGGCCAAACTTGAAAAAATTTTTGTCCACAATTTACCACGTGGGGGTTTTTCCCTTTAAAAACCCGACCCTGTCAAATTAAAAACACCAAACGTAGTTAGGATTCAAAACAAAGGAACCCTTTTTGAAGTCCAAAATTTTTTCTGGCCCCCCTTCCGGGAAAAATAAAATCCCCTTTCCACACGTTTTTTGAAATACAAGGGAAAACGGGGGCCCCCCAAAATTAAACTGGAAAACGGGTTGGTTGGATGTTCCGAAAAAGGGGCAAAAGGTTTCTTTTGGGTAAATTGTTTTGTCCCGATTTTTTGGGAATAAAACGAGAGGGCTGGAAAAATTCACAATTTTGGCACCGTCCAAAGGGGAAATTATTTTTTCAATTTAGAAGGTCCCCTTTGGATGATCCCGACCCCCCCAGGACTGAAATTCGGCCAGGTTTTTGTGGATCCCCGAGGCCTGGTGGAGGGAAAAATAGGGCATGAATTTAAAATAGTGGTTTACCCAAGGGGGCCTTGGTGAGGGTTAAAAAAAATGTTCTTTTTTCCCCAAAGTGGCCCCGGTGAATGGTCCCCAGGGGGAAAATTTGGAAAACTTTGGGCCCAAAAGGGTTTAAATCTTCAATGCCAAAGGGGGAACATGAAAGTTTTAGCGGTTTGATTCCCGGTTTGGGCAGTTGTCCAAAAAATGGGGGGGAAATGCTTTAAAAAGGGGGCAGTTGTGGGGGAATCCCCGCAAAGGAATGGAGAAAAATGGGGAGCAGGGGGAATTTCGGGAAAAAAAGGCCCCCTTTTTTTCTGAAAATCGTGGGGGGGGGGACAAGCTCACCCCCTTTGGTCTGATTTTCCAAACCGCGTGGGAAAGGTCCCTTTTGGGGTGGGGGGGATTTGGGGGAAAAGCTTTTTACCGGCCCGGAAAGGGCAATTGGCCCCTGGGGGAAAAAAAAGGCCAATGGCATTTTTTCTTTTTTTGCCTCAGGGGTAAAGAAGGCGTTTGGGGGAAATTTCCGGGAAAAGAAATGGGGTTAAATTCTTTTTGGGCAACGCTTCACCCTTTTTCTTTTCCCGGGTTAAGGAAGCTCGTTTGCCCGGGGGTTTTGGGGCAAAGGGGATGAACCGCCCTTTAGCCACATTTCCCCGGAAAATTTAAGGGTGACTTCCAAATTTTTTTTTTCCCCCTTTATGTTTTAAAAAAACCCGTTTAGGGGGAAAAACTGGAAAAACAATTTTGAAAAAAACTCAGCCCGCTTGGGGTTTGGTTTGCCACCCGGAAAATTTCCCAGGGGGAAAAAACACACCCAGAAATTTAAATCTTTCAAAAAATTCCCTTTTTGGATGTTGAAAAAAGCTGAGCTGGCATTCTTCAGCCCTGGGTTTGTTTCCCAAAAATTGGGAAAAAAAAGGTTCCCAAAAGGATTATGGATGTGTTTTGGGGAATGCCCTTTTTTCCGGGGCCCACAGGTAAAATTTTTATTGTTTAACCCCCAACGGCCCCCCAAGTTCCCAATTTTGGGAGAAAAACTGTTTTTCCATTAAGATGTGCATTGAGATCCTGAATATGGGGTTAAAAGGATTGGTCTCCTTGGGCTTTTAAACGAGTCGGCGACGTCACCACAAGGACGCCAGCGGCCACTGTTTTCTTGGGCCCTTTGCAAGGGTGAAGACCAAGGGAAAAAAATGGAGCGGCGAACAGTACCCAGTTGCTCCATTTTCGTCAAAAAACTGTTTGGGGTGCCCTTTCTCCCGGTCCAGGGGACGAGCAAAGTTTCCCTGCACTGGAGGGCCGGAATAGTCGGAATGAGGTAACAGCGCCATGTTTTTTGTTTTGAAAGATTTGGGTTAAAAAGTTCAAGGAAACTCCTCCCACACTTTCCCCTTTTTTCCTGGGGTTGGGGTTCTGTGTATGCTTTTGGGGTTTGTGAAAAGGGTGAGTTGTGGGGACACACACCACAAAACACACACCACAAAGAAAAAACCCAAAAATGCCATCAAGGGAGTTAGCCTTTTTTTTTGGTGGGTCTATTGCCCGTTGATGGGAAGTGAAGGGAAACTGCACCGGAATGGGGTTTAGTGACATCAGCGATCCGGGAAAGTTTGTGTGAAGTGGCTTCTTTGCCGGATCGAGCGGAATGTCTTGCTTCCGAGGGGTTTGGAATGGCCCGAACCGCTGGCAGAAACAAGGCTAGATTCCCCGAGATTTCTTGCGATCCAGTAGTTTTCTAGGGAAAAACCCCCCAAAAAAGACTCTCTCCCCCCGAGTCGACGAGGAAAAAAACCGGCCAGGGAAAGGGAAAGGGCAGCCACTGTTTGATAAACCCAAAGTTGCTTGTGTGCTCGAAAATTGTCCTTTTATCGCAGTGTCCGAGGTGACTGCCAAAGATTGTCCATGGTATCAGCAGTGTCTGAGGTGGACTGCCAAAGATTGTCCATAGTATCAGCAGTGTCTGATGTGACTGCCAAAGATTGGCCATGGTATCAGCAGTGTCCGAGGTGACTGTCCATGGTTCAGCAGTGTCCGAGGTGAGGTGACTGCCAAAGATTGTCCATGGTGTCAGCAGTGTCCGAGGTGACTGCCAAAGATTGTCCATGGTATCAGCAGTGTCCGAGGTGACTGCCAAAGATTGTCCATGGTATCAGCAGTGTCTTGAGGTGACTACCAAAGATTGTCCATGGTGTCAGCAGTGTCTGAGGTGACTGCACAAGATTGTCCATGGTATCAGCAGTGTCTGAGGTGACTGCCAAAGATTGTCCATGGTGTTAGCAGTGTCGAGGTGACTGCCAAAGATTGTCCATGGTGTCAGCAGTGTCCGAGGTGACTGCCGAAGATTGTCCATGGTATCAGCAGTGTCGAGGTGACTGCCAAAGATTGTCCATGGTTCAGCAGTGTCTGAGGTGACTGCCAAAGATTGTCCATGGTGTCAGCAGTGTCTGAGGTGACTGCCAAAGATTGTCCATGGTATCAGCAGTGTCTGAGGTGGACTGCCAAAGATTGTCCATGGTGTCAGCAGTGTGCAAGGTGACTGCCAAAGATTGTCCATGGTGTCAGCAGTGTCTTGAGCTGACTGCCAAGATTGTCCATGGTATCAGCAGTGTCTGAGGTGACTGCCAAAGATTTGTCCATGGTGTCAGCAGTGTGCAAGGTGACTGCCAAAAGATTGTCCATGGTGTCAGCAGTGTCTGAGCTGACTGCCAAAGATTGTCCATGGTGTCAGCAGTCTGAGGTGACTGTCCATAGTATCAGCAGTGTCCGAGGTGACTGCCAAAGATTGTCCATGGTTCAGCAGTGTCCGTGGTGACTGCCGAAGACTGTCCATGGTATCAGCAGTGTCCGAGGTGACTGCCGATGATTGTCCATGGTATCAGCAGTGTCCGAGGTGACTGCCAAAGATTGTCCATGGTATCAGCAGTGTCCGAGGTGAATGCCGAAGATTGTCCATGGTATCAGCAGTGTCCGAGGTGACTGCCAAAGAT
>JAFLJL010015620.1:0-25000 GCA_018398815.1 Conus ventricosus
CAACAATGTAAGGTAGAGCGAGTTTGAGAAGAAATGTGGGTATGTGTCAAGGAGCGTGAAACCTCTCACAAAAGGCATTAGGACGCTTGGAGACAAAGGGACATTGTACGGTGGTATACAAATAAGTAATGGACCAATTACAGGGTACGCCTTACCACCCGCACACGGCGAAGTGGTCAGATGACAAAACAACTCATAGGACAGAGAAGTTTCGGACCTGCCAGTGGCGAAAGGGGAAGGTTTTGTAAACCACTACGACCTCGGGCCCCAAGTGAGTGCTAAATGCTCGGTCAGCTGAGGTTCTTGTGTTAAACAGTCGGAAGAAGCAGGGGGCTTGGATGTGTACAGATGGTATTTGCCGTGGGTCCTTGTGTTGGTTTATTGTCAGGTGGCCTGAATGCGTGTGGAGGTTGTAGTAACCTCCTTAAGTTTATTTTACTGAGTTATTGACACCGAAAAGTCGGCGGGAATGTTCCGATGTCCATCTGGGGCTACGTGTGTGTTTGGCTAATAAATTAGGTAGGGGATGTGGTGTCAAATGCTCGATGTGTGTGGAATGTAGCGAGTGGAGAATTCAGGGTCCTTGTGACTAGGGGTTTTGAGAAGCAGTGTGGTCAAAGGCATGGCCGAAGGGGAACCCTTAGTTTCCCTCCCTATATAAACTGTGGGCGAACAACGTGTCGGGGGAGTACAACACCTGGAGAGGAGAGGGAGAGAGACAGGAGGAGAGAGAGAGGAGGGAGAGAGCAGGACAGAGAAGGGTCGAGGGAGAAACGTGGTCTGGGAGATTAAAGAGAGCTAAGTCTTAGGGTGACGACAAGGACTGGAAGAGGAGGCGAAACTATGTTTTGTAGCCCAGTGTGTGGGTGAAGATAGACAAACTGAATTTGAACCCAGAGTTGGGTGGAAGAAGCGAAGAGAAGAGTTCGACGTCGAGATCCAGAGCCGACCCACGAAGACCCCAGTCCTGAAGCCTGGCAGCCCAGTCACCAGGGCCTCACCATCAAGCAGTGCTGAAGAAGACGTGAAGAGCCTTTTTTCAAGGAATGTGGTTGTGGTGTGAAAGCGTGGTTTGTGTGTGTGAAACTGGCGAGGTAAGAAGTCATTTCATATAACCAGGGATTAGGTGTCTTGCTTTTTATGTTTTGATATTTCATTTGGGTGTGATTTGATTGTTAACTGATTAATTTAAGTAGCATAAAATTGTATTCTTGTTCTCAGTCGTTGTTAGAAAGCGAAACGAATGGTGACATCCATTCCCAGAGAGAGGTGAAATGTTTGGTGTGCGCATGAGTCGTGCATATGCGTGTATGAGTGCAACGATACCTTGGTGTGTAAAGGCCTGCTAATAATACATCAATTAGGCACTTAAGCAATACATCACCGATTTCCCCCGTCCTGGACAAAGTGGCGAGCCTGGCCAGGATTGCATGCAAAATTAGTCACTCAGGCGGGAAACAAAGTGAGTCCAGAGTAGTACTGGGGCGAATGCGTTCCCACTAAGGCAATTATAATTAGCTCTTCTAATTATTTCTTTAGTTTTTTGAGAGTGTTGAGTATTCGACTTGTGTGGAGGGTGGGGGTTGTATTAATCAGAGGTCGTTCGAAGAACGAGAACGAGCGGGGGGGGGTTTTTTAGTCTTCAACTCTTACAGAAGCTGTGGTTTAGATTTAAAACAATAAAGGCCTACTTTGTGTTAGGAACCACTACCAGTTGGTTGGTTGTCCTCAGCAGTTTAGTAGATAAACGGTGTACTGACTTTGGGTCTAATAAGCGTAACTGTTTTAGTGTGTGCCTTAAAACATATCAGAACACCACACCCCAGAAATGGCTGAAGAGAAGTTTTACTCCCATTGCGGTATAGTAAGGTTTGGGGCAAGAAATGGGTTATACAGGAGATGAACTGCGTAGATTCATTGAAACTCAGCAGAAGAATGAGGAGATGAAAGGGCTGAAAGAAGGAAGTTTTGAAAAGGAACAAGCTCGACGCTGTCAAAAGAATCTCGGGATGCCGAACTGGCTGAGAGACTTAGACTTGAACTGCTGCATCAAAGGCTAAAGCAGAGCCGAGTGTACAGCTGCCAGAGCAAAAGCAGATGCAGAGAGTGCGATGCCTAAAGTAGAGCAGATGCAGAGGGCGCAGCTGCCAGAGCAAGAGCAGGATGCAGAAAGTGCAGAAGCAGCTATGAGCAGATGCAGAGAGTGCGCTTGCCCAGCGCTAAAGCAGATGCGTCGGGGCGAGAGCTGACGCAGAATCGGAGATTTTAGCCCAAACAAATGAGCTTGGAAAGAATAAAGTCGAAAATCGCGTGAAAAAGACACCAGTCTTTGACGTCAGTAGGCCGCAGACAACGATGCGCACCTAGACTTAAACTCCCATGTTCCAGAGAAGAAACTAGATTCAATCGTACGCCTATATCAGTCGTTTGAATCGGGGTTGCCGAGCCCGAGGGGTGGCCCCGAGATAAATGGGCAATAAACCTGTCTGCCCTTGTTGACAGGTCGTGCGTTCACCACAGTATCAAACCTACCCAAAGGTGGATCAAGAGAGATTTTGACAAGGTGAAAACAGGCGGTGCTTAAGGCATAGGATTTGACCTGAAGACGGTTATTAGGCGTACGTTTCGCGTAGGCGCGCATGATTCGATTTTACTCGACACCAGTAGGGTGAGACATCATCAGTTCGGAGTTAGAATGGACCACTATGTACACAAGTGGGTAGAACTGCGTGGATGTGGACAGTGATTTGAAGGCTCAAGACACTGGTGATAAAGGGGACAGATAACTTGATGGTTGTGGGACGGGCCTTACCATCCACTTAAGGAATAAAGGTGCAACCACAATAGACTGAGGTCCTTCAGACGGCAGAGAACTTACCGTGATCGAGGCGAATTTACCTGAACAAGAGGAAAGACGGCGAAGCCTCTTCAGAGGATGGCAGGCCAGCACATGACTCACGCAATGGACGTCAGCAGTACACACCGTAGGCTCACGGCCGTCACGTGAGCAAACAAGGCGTTGAAACCAATAGCCAGTTGCTTAGGAAGGAGCGTTACCTGTGTTTTCTGTGTACATAAGACAGGACACTTTGCTAGGGATAGTATTTTTAAGTCACAGAAGGCAGAAGCAATGAGGATCAGGGCCAAGAGAGAGGCAGGTAGTAGAAACGAATGAACATGATGACAGTGTTATTTTGTTCTGGATTGTGCTGTGTGTTCACAGATTCAGGCGATATACATGGATGTGCACAAAGGCGGGAGAGGACAATGTGGTTAATGTTCTTAGAGACTCTGGGTGCACTGGTGTTCTGGTGAAGGAGTCCCTGGTTTAAGAAAGGGACAATTCACAGGGGAAAAACACAGAGGTTGTTAGACAAATAGATGGAACAGTAGAGAATTCAAAACGGCACTGTGTGTTCATTTGCATACACCATCTATAGTGGAGTCGTACGGCTTTGGCTGTTCCAAAGCCACCGTATGATTTGGTTGATTGGAATGGTTCAGGAGCTCGTGGGTTACGAAAAGCAACCCTGACATCCACAGTTCGAATCAGGGGAAAAGGAATCACGTGAGGAAAAGCGTGTCAAGTTGAGACCTTACCGCACACACTTTGGGGCAGAACAAAAATCAAGGGCGATTACTCGCTCGAATGCTGTTCGGTTTTGTCATAAAGGCCGAAGAAACGTGTTAAGGAGGGGACAATCGGTTTTGAGTATTAAGGCTGGGGTATTGTACCGACGTTCACTCCCTCGAGTTAGGGGAAGAACAAACGACAGCTCGTTGTGCCTTATAACGCGCAAGAAAGGCGGTGATGTCAGAAACATGTGACGTCAGCCTCGGGCATCCTCGTAAGAAGCCTCACAAAAGGGCAGTGAGCAAGTGTACTATGGCAGGTTCATTGGCGATACAGGCGTTTCTGTGCACAATGCAACACGTGCCGCGGGGGTAGGCAAGGTTGTTGTGTGTACAGAAAGGGGGAGCAGACTGGTCTACCAAAAGTTGGCCAAAATAAAAGGTCGGTCGCAAGGAACGTCAGGTAGTGGGTTCGTGTGCTTTTGCCAGTTGTCGCGTATTGCCGAGACGTGGCTAGTTGCGGGCACGTGTATGAGAGAAGGGGCGTGAATTTCCGTAGAAAATAAGGGTTATATGGCCACACGGAACTTTGCGCTGGTGGGAGATTTCAGAGTAATGTTGATATTTGCTTTGAATAGTGTGTATAGGTATTTGATTTTTCTCTAAAATTTTTGTTGCAAGACAAATCTTGCGTGCGGTTCTTGGTGAAGTAGCTTCATCGAGAGGCGATAATTAGCACTGGTTTAAATGGGAAAATTATGAGTTTCATCTCCTTGAAGTTAAAGTTTTAAGGCCAATGCAGGGCTTTGTACTTCGAGTGGGGGGAAGTTGTCAAGGAGCGGAAACCTCTCACCAAGAGGCATTAGACGCTTGGAGACAAAGGGACATTGTCCGTGGTATACAAATAGTAATTGACCAATATTAACCAGGGTACGTTCCCCATCCGCACACGGCCGAAGTGGTCAGATGACCAAACCAACACCTAGGAGAGGAGTTGGAACTGCCCAGGTGGCGAAAGGGGAGGGTTGGAACCACTACGACTCGGGGCCCCAAGTGAGTGCTAAATGCTCGGTCAGCTGAGAGTTCTTGTTGTAACTGTCGTGCAGAGCAGCGGGGCCTTGGATTTGTTCAGATGGTATTGCCGTGGGTCACTTTGTTTGGTTTATGTCAGGTCTGGCTGAAAGCGTGTGGAGGTTGTAGTACTCGCCTCCTTAAGATAAATTACCGGGTTAACTGTCCACCGAAGTGGCGGGGAATGTTCGATGTCCATCTGGCTAAGTGAGTGTTTGCTATCAATTAGGTAGGGGTGTGTGTTAATTGCTGATGTGTGTGGAATGTAGCGATGGAGAATTTCAGGTACTTTGTGAACTAGGGGTTTGCGAGCAGTGTGGGACAAGGCATGGCCCGAGGGGAACCTTTGTTTCCCTCCCTATATAAACTGAGGGAGAACAACGTGGTCGGGTGGGGAACAAACACCTAGGAGGAGAGAGGATGGAGAGATGGCAGTGGAGAGACGAGAGGAGAGGAGTGAGCAGGACGAGAAAAGTGTCGAGGAGAAACGTTGGTCGGGAGATAAAAGAGTACAGCTAAGACTTAGGGTTGAAGACAAGTGGAGAGAAGGGGAAACTAAGTTTGAAGCCAGAGGTGGGTGAAGATAGACAAATGAATTTGAACCCAGAGGGGGTGAAGAGACGAAGACGAAGAGTTCCGACGTCGAGATCCTGAGGACGACACGAAGACCCAGTCCTGCAGCTAGGTGCCAGTCATACCAAGGGCATCACCATCAAGCAAGTGCTGAAGAAGCCGTGAAGCGACTTTTTTCAAGAACTGTGGTGTGGTGTGAAAGTGGTTGTGTGTGTGAAACTGGCTGGTAAGAAGTCCCATTTCATTTATAACGGGATTAGGATTGTATTGATCTTTTATGTTTTGATATTTCATTGAGTGTGATTTGATTGTACATGATTAATTATAAGTAGCATAGAAATTGTATTTCTGTTATCAGTCGTGTTAGAGGAGAAAAGATACATGCGTGACATCCATTCCCAGTGAAGCGTGAATGTTTGGTGTGCGCATGAGTGTGCATATGCGTGTATGAGTGCAACGTTACCATTTGGTGTGTAAGCCTGATAATTATATCATCAACTTAGTGCACTTACGCAATACATTCACGATTTCCCCCGTCCTGGGACAGTATGTTATCACGGAACCCAGGATTTTTTATTCTTTATTGCGCTATGTGCATACTTACTTTTGTACAGCAAGAAGGGGAATTTTAATTGTGTTACTGGTCAAGTTTTTGTTTGCCCAATATTGATATAGGGAAGTCGGGCAATGTATATTCATTTGGTGTCTTATAGTCGGTGACGTTGAGATTAAGGGTATTGATAAAAAAATATGACAGAAAGTGGAGTCTTAAATTTGTCAGGGGTGTTGTTGGTGCTTGAAGTTTGTGAATTTGTACGCTTGTTGGTACCATAGTGTTTATTGCCCTCCACATGGCGCTGTGGCTTTTGCATCCGTTATCATTTGACTGAAAGTCGTCTCGTTTGCTTTTTCAACTTCGTTTGAAACAAAGTTTCTCCTGCTCTTTGTATTCGTCAAACAAATTTGCTGCCTTGAGTTGGGCACGTAGTACCCATTTCTTGCAGCATTCTGGAGTTACCCACGGGTTCATCATGCGATGCTAAACTCTTGTTTGAGTAACGGCGCGTCGTGTTTATTTATTGAGGGTGAGGAAGTTTGGTCCAGAGGACAGTGCATCCTCGAGTCTGAGTTAATTATAAGTTAAGTGAAATGGGGAAATGTTTTTAAGTATAGAGGTATGCTGATTCATTAAACTTTTTGAAAGAGCCCAGTATTGGATGGTCGTGTGACCTTTGGGTAGTGGTTTTGGGAGCTTTAAGACACGTGCAGATGGACGGACAGTGATCACTAATACCAGAATGTACCACTGAACATCTAGGATTGGGATATTTGTTGTTAGTGTATACATGATCAATAAGTGTTCACAGTTGTTTTAGTTATTCGCGTTTGGGTTTTGTTACTAATGATGGAGTGCATGAAGTGATAGTGTTTACTTGGTCCAGCTGGCGTGTTGTTTTAACATATCAATATTGAAGTTTTCCCCCCCCTAACAGTAGTATATTTGAACATATGTTGTGCAGATCCAACTCATTGTACAAAGTGTCATACCATGTTCGGTATGTGGAAGATGGGTGTCTTTATAAATGTCGATTATTAATGGCGGTTGATTTGGAGTTTTTTATTTTCAAAGCCAGATACATTCGACAGTATTAGTTTCAAGATTCAGTTCTGCGTGTCGCGGTAAACGTGCAATCTGTATTGATGAATGTATACGGCAGGCCAGTATGTTGGGGTTTGATCACTGTCGCGTCGTCTATGTTTGTCTTCAGGAAATGTAATAAGGTTATTTGTTATGCGAGAGACAAACCTTGTTTCACTTATGCCCCAATCTTGTACGGATGGGGTGAAGTTTTAAGAGTGATGAGATTTCATGGTACTTATTAAATAATGTTAGACATTGAGATGTCCAACTTGAAGTCCTGGGGACAGTGGGATTATGGAAGGCATGGTGTAGTAAGGGAACGAGGCCACAAATCCGACGAGGAAGGAAAGTTATCACAAAAAGGACTCAGAGATTTATAGGTAAAAACAACATCAACAACAAACAACAACCGAATACAGGTGGAAAAAGTAACGTTTGGGGATAACGCACAATGATGACAAGCGCACACAAAGAATTTAAAAGGTTAATATTCTGCCTAAACACAGATAAAACAGGATGTATCTTTAGAAAAATTCAATTAGTCAGTAAAACAACAAACAACAAAAAGAACTATGGTTGAAGCACAATGACGAACATAGAAAGAAGAAAGCAAAGTTATCAGGCTTAAAGATTGAATGCGATACACAACACACCAAAAAAAAAAAAAAAAAAAAACGAAAAAGAAAAGTTTACCAGTGGTTGCCAACTAAAGCGGATGCGATGAGTGCTATGAGACAATCCACTTTAGAGCGGTTATAAAGAGTGTAGATGAAGAAAGGCAAACAAAGCACACAAAAAAGACAAAAACAAAAACAAATAATTTAAACAAACAAACAACATCAATCAACAAAGCCAAACAGAAAAGAGAAAAAAAAAAGAGAAAAAAAAAAGGTTTTTTTTTTTTTTATCTGTGATTCACGAACAGTTTTTGGCGGTTGAGGAAAGTAGTCCTGGTACCCAATGTCAGGAGGTGGTTTAAAGGTTTTTCTCAGTCACAAAACGAGAGATCGGAAGTGTAGCACAATAAACACAATCGATGTTCTGAGCACAAACAGAAGCAGAATTAAGTGAGTGTTTCACACATCTAGTGTCCATGAGTAGACCTATGATATACTGTTCTGGAAAAAAAGACACAACAAAAAAACAAAACAAAACAAAAAAATAACAAGCGAAAACCAATAAGAAACGGAAGGTGAAGGGAATGGGGGGGGGGGGGGGGGGTTTGGAATGGTGCGGGTATGGGTCTTTAAACTTGTAGACTTTGTATTAAATAGTGAGCTGTATATAAATTTGCGCTCTCCAGAATGCGCGGACGCGCGCTTGTATTCTGCGCGCCTCGCCCCCAAAAACCCCACACACACTATCGCACCCACAACCCTTTTTCACACGAAACACGCTCACACACACAAACACACCCACACTCCACACACCACACTCACACACACCACACACACACACATACACACGCACATACAACACACACGCGCACACGCACCGCTGCATTTACACACACACCACCACAGCAACTCACACACACACCACACCTCCACAACACTCACACACACACACACTATCCACACACACCCACGCACGCGCGCTCGCACTCTCGCATTCTCCCCACAGACACACACACGCACGCACAAC
This sequence comes from Conus ventricosus, assembly GCA_018398815.1. NCBI lineage: Eukaryota > Metazoa > Mollusca > Gastropoda > Neogastropoda > Conidae > Conus > Conus ventricosus. Next base: position 8,504 of record JAFLJL010015620.1, read on the forward strand.
CCAAAAAACCCCCACCCCCCGCACATGCACACACACAACCACAACCACTCTCACACACACACCACACACACCACACACCACACACACCAACCCACTGGGATATGTCTCCACACTTGAGCTCTCGAGAACAACACACTGTAGGGCGGCTGGGTAGATATGGGGACGTTGAAATGGTCGCCCGGAGGTGGAAGATAAGGTGGATGTCGGGTGCCGGAGTGCAGGATGGGTAGCTGGACTCGGGTTGTCTGGATCGGACGGGGTAGCTGGAATGTCGGGTGACAGGGGTGGAGGGATGGGAACCGAACACCTGTTGATCCAGGCATTATAGGTGGGCTGCCCAGAACGGGGGCTGGATGGCGGTCTGGAGGGGTGCTGTGGTAATGACACATGTGTGGGACCAGTGTCTCTTTGGGGTTCATATCGTAGCTGGGAGGACGGGGGGAGTGCGTGGACTGCATCCAGCTCTTCGCCACATGTCTTCTAATGGGGTTCCTCGCGAGGTTGTCTGCAGTATTTTAGGGTCGGCGTATTCTGAGGCTGTACTGCCAACCTGTCTGTGCTTTGGGGTGGGGTGGAGGGCGGATCGAGGTACATGTCCTTGCGTGGAGCTCCGCTTTTGGAGATGAAAATGGAGGTTAGTGGTCAGCTTATATCAATGTTTTCTCTGGCACACGACTTGTAGTTAGGGCAGTTGGAGAGGTGGACGGTCTTTTTGAGAGGTTGTGTCCCATTGGGGGGATGATGGAGGGAACCAATAGTCTAGCCTGGGAAAACATGTTTGATGATTTGATCCGCTGTGCCCCGTGTTTCCGTGATTTGTGTATGTTTGCACGTGTTTATCCATGTGTACTATGATTTGCTGGGTTGTTGTGGTTGCGTGGAATGTGTTTAAAGCCAAATGATTAAGTCATCGACAGTGAGACCAGGAACACTGATTGATTTGGCTCTTACCTTTGTAAAATAAGAGGCTTGGGGTTAATGTTCCGTATGGCTGAGTCTCCACTAATGACATTTGTGATATCAGTGTCAACCTGTGTTGTGCATAGAAGCTGACGTGGGTGATAAGTGTTGTTGCTGCTAGTATGACCCTGATGTTTTGAGTTGCATCATTTAACCACTATCGTTGACTGTGGGTTTTAGTATGTTTCTGAGGTGGTGGTTTCTGTTGTGAACGTTTTCCAGGCCCGTTGTGTCAGTGGTATGAGCAGCAGTGTCTTTATCTGAGTGATATTGCTGGGTTTGTTAGGCAGTGAGGGGGACATTGTAGTGGTAGACTGTGTCTGCATTGGTTTGATCAGAGTGTGAGTCTGTTTCTGAGTCGTTTCTGCACTCATGCTCCCATTTTCATTAACGTGGGCAGCATGGAGAATGTTGGAGGTGGGGAGGCGGGGCCAGACCGAGCAGGAATCAGTATGGCTGCCAGATGGTGTGGTTTGGTTTAGGGTTGGGTGAGGTATAAACTGAGTTTGTTCTGAGGTGTTTGAGTTCAGATTTCAGGTGGTTGTTTTGCTTCTAATCGGCGTGAATATTTGTGGTTGATGAGAGTTGCAAGAGTTTTGAACCTTTGACAATAGTTTTGACAGAGTGTTGCTCTTTTGTTTGAGATTGTGTGCTGTGGGTTTCATTTGTAGGCGTGGAATGGATGGTGGTTTTGCTTGATTTTTGAGTCCGAAAATGCGTGCCGCTTTTGTGTTGTTGTATGAGGGGTGCGGCGTGGTGTTTTCACATCGGGATAGTGGGCGGTGGTTGGTTTTGTTTCGTTTGGGTGTTTGCTCATCATGTTTGGATATGAGAAGAGCTTCGTTCTGCTTTGTTGGAATATGTGGAGTATTTGTGGTGAGTGCTGGGGTGAAAACTGTGTGTGCATGTTTCCCTCGGGGCGACTTTGGCGGGACGTAGGGCAGGCTTTGGCGCGGTGTGGATTGGGAGGAGTGTATCAGAGCTGGATGGGGGAAGGGGATTGGGCTTGTCAGCAAATGCAATTGGGGTGATAAGGAGGGGTCCATGGGGAGTCGGGTGTTCTGGCAGAGAGGGCCAGAAGGGAGCGTTTAGGGAGGGAAGGGGAAGCTCGACAGGTTGGTCGCATACAGCCTTGTTGGGTTGGTAATGGGAATCTTGGCGGTCAATGAGAAGATTGTTCGATTTCACTGGATTAGTTGATTCGAATCATACCGCAGCCATTTCTTGACAGGTTTCATGTACAAGACCAGTACCAGGGTGTAAAAGACAGAGATGGTGATGAGTTTTTAGGGTGGTACAGTTGACTTGACCTTGGTAGGTACAAGTCCTCCATGTGGGAGGCTGCGTGGGGATAGAGGAACAAATCGGCATTGTCGTGAGGACAGGGCGATTAGGTTGGCGTAGTCGGCCCATTGATAGCTGAACTCTGGATCTGTTGTTATGTCCCGACATATCGTTGGTAAAATATTTGTCTTGCGATTGGGAAGAGGTGATATTGGAATTTTAAATTGAGTTGCTTGTGGATGGTCTATTTTAATGTCAATTGGGGAACCAGTCACAAAGCGCGTCTTTTATTCGTGACCACAGACATGGCTGCGGAATAAAGAGCACATGGGTAGGGTGAAGTGACGGCGTGATGTGGGAGGGTGGGAGGGGATGTGGGAGAGTGAGGCGGGGGAAGGGGGTTGTGGTGGTGAGGGAGGGGATGGGGAAAGATATCCACGGTCAAGTCATGGTCAGAGATGGTTCAAACTACATGGTGCGGTAAACAGCCATGCCCGTCGCTGAACAGTGACACTTGGAGTAAGAGGATAGGATAGTGGTTAGGTAATGGAAGCAGAAGAAAAGGGGAGGGGGGGGGGGATTGGGGAGGAGTTAGGGGGTATGTGACTGAGGCGCGCTGCCAAGTAACAACGCACATAATCAAAGTTAAGCTCCACACATCGTGGTCCCTTTAAAGGAGGATAAATCAAAGTACGTTATTGTTTTTTGGCTGAGGTTCTGGGAGACGAACACGTTGAGAGAAGAAGGTGGGTGAGAGACAACTGATGGATGAGCACTGGAATAAACCAGCTTTCACAGCTGGCCAGGGCTCACACACTGGCCACAGGACAACACGCACTAGTTACAGGCACTTCTTAGACCCTTCATGGTTCCATGGCGGGAAGTACGATGGAAGAGGAAAGGAACGACGTCTGTCGGGAGTGGAAAGTTAGCAGATGATGTCACAATGGCACAGGAAAACCACAGGCCTCTTCGGCACATCGGGGCCCAAATTACGGGCTGAAACGACGGATGGAGCTGATGACTAAGTGGCAGTTGAAGTCACAACCACTGGGCGCTTGGTTCAGGGGTAGAACAAAGATCAAAACAGCACGTCGCAAGGAGGGGCTGTGCCGATGACTCCACGAGAATCCGTGATGGTTTGTATTAAGAGGAAACGAATAAACTAATCATCAATAACTTACTTTTCGTTAGAAAACCCAACAAATATTTATGAATCCAGGTGCCAGGACGTAAATAAAATTTCCACACAATGTCATTAAAAACTCAGAGCTCGGTACAGCAGGTTAATCTTGAAAAGCAAATAATTGCGGAAAGCTGTTCACTTGCGTCGCACACTGCGACGTTGGAGAGAAGGGGGGGAGAGAGAGGAGAAGAGAGAGAGAGGAGGAGAGAGAGAGAGAGAGAGAGAGGAGAGAGAGAAGAGATGAGAGAGAGTAGGTCGATGGAGATGGTAGAGAGATGAGAGAGAGAGAGAGAGAGGACGATGACATTTTCCAGTGTGGCATTTGTGCATGGGAAATGAATACTGCTGGCTGATCGTACTGATGGTGCTTTGAAGAATGGGTGACATTTGGTGAGAGCAATATTCGCTTTGTTTCACCCTCTCCTTCATTCCACACCTTACCTCCATCTCACCTCTCCTTATTTCCTCTCCTTCACCCCCCCCCTTTATCCCTCCTCACAATACCCCCCCCCCCCCGTCAGTCCCCTGTTGTTGCATCATTGTCTCTGGCGCCCATTTATTCTGATTGTAGATGGAACAACGTGCATAAGTGAAATGCGAAAAAGCTTTTAAATGTCTGCCAATAAACCTTCTGATGGAGACCGAAAGAAAGCAGTGAAAGCACTATGAAAGATGCTTTATCCACACACACCAACACAACACACACACACTCACAACACAACACACACACACACACCCACCGCACACCCAAACCACACACCACAAACACACACCACACACACACACACAACCAACACACCACACACACAGCGAGAGAGAGAGAGAAGAGAGATGGAGAGGAGACGTAGAGTTGAGAAGAGGAGAGAGAAGAGAGAGATGAGTGAGAGAGAGAGAGGTGAGAGTGGAGAGAGAGAGAGAGAGAGTATCGATGATGATGTGATGATGATGTTGATGTGATGTTGTAAACAAAAATTCGAATATATTATCTTCCTGTGAGCAAAATGGTTCATTCTCAGATGAGAGTTGTGCGTGGTATTTTTTTCAACTTCTCTGCCTCTGCCTCTGCTTTGTTCTATGTGTATTTGTCGGTTCCGTGTCTGTCGTCTTGTTTGTTGTCTGGTCTGTCTGACTGTCTGTCTGTCTCTCTTCTCTCTCTTCTCACTCTCTCTCTCTCTCGATCTCTCACTCTCCTCTCTCTCTCTCTCTGTCTTTGAGAAGAAAAAACAACAAACCACATAAAACTAAGAACGATAAACAAATTACAGACAAAACGAGATAAAATTCACCAGAAAAGAAACAAAAAACCTAAAACACCAACTGAACCACAGTGACGAGATCATTATCATCATCTCTCTCTCTCTCTCTCTCTTTTCTCTCTCCTCTCTCTCTCTCTTCTCTCTCTCTCTCTCTCTCTCTTCTTTCTCTCTCTCTCTTCTCTCTCTCTCTCTCTCTCTCGCTGTTGTGTGTGTTGTGTGTGTGTGTGTGTGTGTGTGGTGTATGTGTGTGTGTGTGTGTGGTCTCGAACACCAATCAAACGAGATGGATGTTTGGGAGTGAACGCAGGAAAAATGGCTGTTCTCCACCAACGACCCGGGGTCAGTCCTCAGGGTTCACCAGTCTCACAGACCTTCACAGTTGTGTGCCAGCCTTGTTCAACTTCAGGGTTTCACAGTCTTCACAGACCTCTCCTGTGTGCCAGCTTGTTCACCTCAGGTTCACCAGTCTCAAGACCTCTTCACAGTAGTGTGCCAGCCCTGTTCACCCTCAGGGTTCCCACAGTCCTCACAGACTTCACAGTGTGTCACCATTGTTCACCTCAGGGTTCCACAGACTCAAGACTCCACAGTGTTCTCACCGGGTGTGCCAGCATTGTTCAACTCAGGGTTCCACAGTCCTCACAGACTCTCACAGTGTGCCAAGCCTGTTATCACAGGCTGCTGTGTTCTCCTACCCTAAATGAAAGTCGCCTGTTTGGACAGGCCGGGTCTATAACTCCCCACATATCCAGTTTTTTATCTGGCCCTTCAGTTAAGCCACGTACAGGAAGGTTCCTTTCCTGAAAAAGGAACTGCTAGAGCTGTTAGGATGGAGAAGAAGTGTTAATGGGTATTTGCTGATAAAGTGTAGGCGTGAATGGGAGAGGCGGAGAGAGAGAGAGAGAGAGATGAGAGAGAGAGTGATGAGAGAGACAGAGGAGAGAGGTGAGAGGATGAGAGAGAAGTGTGAGAGAGGAGGAGAAGAGAGCAACCGTCTTCTCTATTTTCTTATTTCTCTCTCCTCAGTCTTCTCTCATCCCCCTCCCCCTCCCTCACGCAGCCGCTATACTGATCATTCTGATATCCCACACTCTTCTTGTTTTTCTTACATTCCACGTCTTCACTCTAATCAGTTCTATCGTTTCATGCTGCACTTTGCATTTCATGGTAGTTGAGGCGGAGAGAGAGAGAGAGAGAGAGAGGGAGAGAGAGAGAGGGGGGGAAGGAGCGAGAGAAGGGAGAGAGAGAGGAGTGAGAGAGCGAGAGAGGTGAGAGGGAGAGGAGGAGAGAGAGGAGAACGAGAGAGAGAGGAGAGAAGAGAGAGAGAGAGAGGTGGGGTGGGAAACCAGTTCAGACGCAGTGAGCACAATAACCTGAGAACGAGGTTTATGTTAGGAAGATGTGAACTGCCCCTACATCGTGTTTTAAAGGAGGATAAACAAAGTACGTACTTGTTTGGTGAGGTCCTGGGAGACGAACACCGTGAGAGAAGAAGGTGGGCTGAAGAGCACAACAGATGGCTGAGGCACTGATTAACCAGCTTTCACAGCTGGCCCAGGGCTCACACACTGGCACAGGACACACGCACTAGTTACAGGCACTTAGACCCTTCCATTGTCCATCGGCGAGGAAGGTACCGATGGGAAGAGGAAGGAACGACGTCTGTCGGAGTGGAAAGTTGCCAGATGATGTCACAAGGCACCAGGAACACCACAGGCCCTCTTCGGCATCGGGCCCAAATTACCGGGCTGAAACGACGGACTGGAGCTGAGCTAAGTGGCCAGCTGAAGATCACAAACACTGGGCGCTTGTTCAGGGCCTAGCAACAAAGGATCAAAACAGCACGTCGCAAGGAGGGCTGTGCCGAGACTCCACGAGAATCCGTGATGGTTTGTATTAAGAGAAAACGAATAATCATCAATAACTTCCTTTTCCGTATAGAAAACCAACAAATATATATGAATCCAGGTGCAAGACGTAATCCACACACTGTCATTAAAAACTCAGCGCTGGGTCACAGCAGGTTAAACTTGAAAAGCAACATAATTGCGGAGCTGTTCACTTGCGTCCGCACACTGCGACGTCCTGGAGAGAGGGGGGGAGAGAGAGAGAGAGAGAGGGAGAGAGAGAGAGAGAGAGAGAGAGAGAGAGAGAAGAGAGAGAGGAGAGAGAGAGAGAGAGAGAGAGAGAGAGAGAGAGAGACGATGACATTTTCCAGTGTGGCATTTGTGCAATGGAAATGAATACTGCTGGCTGTCGTAATGATGGTGCTTTGATGCAATGGGTGACATTTGGTGAGTGCAATATTCGCTTTGTTTTCACCCTCTCCTTCATTCCACACCTACCTCCCATCCTCACCTCTCCCTTATTTCCTCTCCATCCTTCCTCACAATACACCCCCCCCCCCCCCTTCAGTCCCCTGGCTGTTGCATCCTTGTCTCTGGCGACACCCCTTTATTCTGATAGTAAGAATGGAACAACGTGCATAAGTGCAAATGCGAAAAGCTTTTAACATGTTCTGCCATAAACCTTCCATGATGGAGACGAAAGAAAGCAGTGAAAGCACCTATGAAAGATGCCTTATCCACACACACACACACACACACACACACACACACACACACACACACCACACACACACACACACACACACACGCACACACACACACACACACACACACACACACACACACACACACACACACACACACACACACACACCACACACAGCGAGAGAGAGAGAGAGGAGAGAGAGAGAGAGAGAGAGAGAGAGAGAGAGGAGAGAGAGAGAGAGAGAGAGAGAGAGATGATGATGATGATGATGATGATGATGAGATGATGATGAACAAAATTCGAATCATATTATCATTCCGACCTCTCAATCAGCGTGTTATTTTTTTCAACTTCCTCTGCCTCTGCCTCTGCCTTTGTCTATGTATTTGTCTGTCCGTCTGTCTGTCTGTCTGTCTGTCTGTCTGTCTGTCTGACTGTCTGTCTGTCTCTCTCTCTCTCTCTCTCTCTCTCTCTCTCTCTCTCTCTCTCTCTCTCTCTCTCTCTCTGTCTTTGAGAAAGAAAAAACAACAACCACAAATAAACACTAAGAACGAAAACAAATATACAGACAAAACGAGTTAAAATCACCCAGAAAAGAAACAAAAAACCCTAAAAACACCAACTGAACCACAGTGACGAGATCAAATCATCATCATCTCTCTCTCTCTCTCTCTCTCTCTCTCTTTTCTCTCTCCTCTCTCTCTCTCTTCTCTCTCTCTCTCTCTCTCTCTCTCTCCTCTCTCTCTCTCTCTCTCTCTCTCGCTGTGTGTGTGTGTGTGTGTGTGTGTGTGTGTGTGTGTGTGTTGTGTGGTCACGAACACCAATCAAACGAGATGAGTTTGGGGTGAACGCAGACAAATGGCTGTTCTCCACAACGACCCCAGGGGTCAGTCCCTCAGGGTTCCACCAGTCCTCACAGACCTCTCACAGTGTGCCAGCCTTGTTCACCCTCAGGGTTCCACCAGTCCTCACAGACCTCTCACTGTGTGCCAGCCTTGTTCACCCTCAGGGTTCCACCAGTCCTCACAGACCTCTCACAGTGTGCCAGCCCTGTTCACCCTCAGGGTTCCACCAGTCCTCACAGACCTCTCACAGTGTGTCACCATTGTTCACCCTCAGGGTTCCACCAGTCCTCACAGACCTCCCACAGTGTTCTCACAGTGTGCCAGCATTGTTCACCCTCAGGGTTCCACCAGTCCTCACAGACCTCTCACAGTGTGCCAGCCCTGTTCATCCTCAGGCTGCTGCTGTCCTACCCTAAATGAAAGTCGCCATGTTTGGACAGGCAGGGTCTATAACTCCCCACACCTTCAGTTTTTCTTTCTGCCCTTCAGTTAAGCACGTACAGGAAGGTTCATTTCCTGAAAAAAGGAAACTGCTAGAGCTGTTAGAGAAGGAGAAAGAAGTTTTACATGGGTATTGGTGATAAAGTGTAGGCGTGAATGGGAGAGAGAGAGAGTGAGAGAGAGAGGAGAGAGAGAGGAGAGAGAGAGAGAGAGAGAGAGAGAGAGAGAGGAGAGAGAGAGCAACCACGTCATCTCTATCTCTTCTTATTTCCTCTCCTCCTCAGCTCTTCTCTCCACTCCCCCCTCCCCCCTCCCTCACGCCCAGCCGCTACTCTCCTGCATCATTCTGTATCCCCACACTACTTCTGTTTCTTCTTCCATTCACGCCCATCTTCACTCTAACTCCAGTTCTATCGTTTCCATGCCTGCTCTTTGCATTTCATGGTAGTTGAGAGAGAGAGAGAGAGAGAGAGAGAGAGAGAGAGAGAGGGGGGGGAAGAGAGAGAGAAGGGAGAGAGAGAGAGAGAGAGAGGAGAGAGAGAGAGAGAGAGAGAGAGAGAGAGAGAGAGAGAGAGAGAGAGAGAGAGAGAGAGGTGGGTGGGAACACAGTTCAGACGCAGAGAGCACAATAACCTGAGAACGACGGGTAATGTTAGGAAGATGTTTTCAACTGGGACTCCTCCCACTGATGTTTTCAACTAGGACTCCTACCAATGATTTTCCTGACCAGACCTTCAGGAGCTAATGGTCCCTCACCAGCTTGCTGACTCGTGCCAGACACTCTTTACTCCCAGCCTCGCGTCCTGCCAATAGAAAGCCGCCATGATGGCAGCCAGTGGAGGCCGGCTACTAACGTCCTTTACTGTCCGTCTGACCCTCAGGTCTGCACGCACAGGGATCATTAGTTGGCCAGTGTTAAGTAAAAAGTAAAGGTCAGTGCAGAGAGTAAATGGTGAGATTTACGTCCTGTTCTCTGTCAAGGGCAGGTTGGTTCAGGGCCATAGTGTGCATGAAGTGAGGAGAGCACAGACTTCTTGTCTCCCTTGATAAAGGAATGATTCGAATTTCTCTTCAATCTAACCCACCTCTTTCGCTCCGGTTCACTCTACTGAATTTGTGATTTCAACCGTACCACCATCTCCTTCTGCACGGTCCTTCCGCTCTCTGCGATGTACATAACATCAATATACATCTCATATACTCCACATTACAGCTAATAATGTCTTTCAAATTAGGGCAGGAAAGATGATTTTTACAGGAAGATGTTCAACCCTTTGAGACGATACCTGTGATGTTGGAGAGAGATCAGTCATTACTGACATCTGACACATGCATGCTCACATGCTGTGTGCATCGTCTATCACATATGCTGTGTGCATCGTCTATCACATATGCTGTGTGCATCGTCTATCACATATGCTGTGTGCATCGTCTATCACATATGCTGTGGGCATCGTCTATCACATATGCTGTGGGCATCGTCTATCACATATGATATGGGCATCGTCTATCACATATGCTGTGGGCATTGTCTATCACATATGTGGGCATTGTCTATCACATATGATGTGGGCATCGTCTATCACATATGCTGTGGGCATCGTCTATCACATATGATGTGGGCATCGTCTATCACATATGATGTGGGCATCGTCTATCACATATGATGTGGGCATCGTCTATCACATATGATGTGGGCATCGTCTATCACATATGCTGTGGGAATCGTCTATCACATATGCTGTGGGCATCGTCTATCACATATGCCGTTGCACTTCTTCTGTTGTGTCCATCGTTGAATTGTGGCTGTTCGAATCCGTCCATATAAGAGATAAAACAATGTGGATTTTGGTCTGTTCAAGGCAGGCGATTTCTGTACTATGTGTCAAAACTGGAGATGTTTGCTGCATGCGTCTTGCACCTGTGAAGAGGTGACTATTTCCATGCCGCTTGGTCAGTTTAATCTTTACACATTTGAAGGTCTTGGACAGGAACACTGGAAACTTGTCTGACCTCTGTCATTGTTCACAGATAAGAAGTCATTGTCCACACAGTTCTGGCTTCTGCACAATTCTCTGTGCCTTTGGCGTTTGGATCTGATGCATTTTCTCGCTATGTCACCTAGGTATAAGAGTAGCTCCCCTTGTTTGATTGTGCTCTAGTTTGCAAGGTGTAGTCAGACATTGGGTACACATCAACGTCTGGCATCAAAATACAATGGTACATCTATAACGTGGATATGTGTCACCACGACACCTGGATGGAAGCAGTGCAAAGTCTGGCATCAGAATACAATGGTACATCTATGACGTGGGTATCTGTCACCTGCGACAGGGAGTGACATGCCAACAGTCTTGCTGTGCACCTGATTTTAGCACACCTCCTTGAAGCTCCTGAGGAGGAAGTAACATCAGCACACTGGAAGGAAGGGGCATAGCAGACCTGCATGGACACGTACACAATTGATAGGTCTTCACACACACACACACACACACGCACGCGCACGCGCACGCGCACGCACACGCACACGCACGCGCACGCACGCACGCACGCACGCACGCACGCACGCACGCACGCACGCACGCACACACACACACACACACACACACACACACACACACACACACACACACACACACACACAATCAGTGCTGTTTTTTGTGTGAGAAAGTCAGAGACATGACGTATGCTCAGAAAGAGAGACATGATGATTGGGAGTACACTTCAATAACCATTGGTTGTATTCAAAACTACACCATCTCCATCATCACCAATACACTAGTCCCACCTCAGCCCAAACGTATGACCAGAAAGGACAAGAATTTGACAAAGATCATAATTTTTATGCGTTGCATAACTGCGCCTCTATAACAACGGGTTTAGGACTACTCCAAAAGCACATTCAATGTAAATCTCTTCAACACACTGACTTTGTAACTCAATTCAATAATATGTCTATATTGATAATTTCACAACTGATGGACAGAGTGTCAAAACCTACTTCTCCACTCCCATGTTGCCATGGAGACAGGTCCGCCATGCCATAACCATTCGGCCAATGGGGACCATTTTCAGGCCCACAGCACTCCAGTCCTGGGTGTAGATGTCCTGACGACCAAACGTGTGAACTAAATGGTTTGTTCTCGTGGCCTGAAACCTTGTCTGGACGCTACCAGGAACAACTGTTTTCGTTGTTTGAATACCTCTCCCTCTGCATGCATGGCCTGACGTCTCTCTCTCTCTCTCTCTCTCTCTCTCTCTCTCTCTCTCTCTCTCTCTCTCTCTCTCTCTCTCTCTCTCTCTCTCAATTATGAGCTGTAATACCACCTTCAATGAGACAATAATGACTATGATAATGACTGTCATCATTGCTGCCACCAAGTGTCATGTTGTTTCTATTTTGCATCAAAATAAGTATGAAAAAGGCAATGCACCGAAACCAAGAGAGACCGACACACACACACACACACACACACACACACACACACAGACAACACACCACACACACACACACAACACACACACACACACACACACACACACACACACACACACACACACACACACACACACCACACGCACGCACGCACGCACGACACGCACGCTCACACAACACACACACACAACACACACACCACACACACACACACACACACAACACACCACACACACAACACACACACAACCACACACACAACACACACCACACCACAACACACCACCACACACCACACACACACACAACACACACACACACACACACACACACACACACACTCACATGCCGACCACATACAGCACACCACACACCAATGCGCTCACTACACACACACACACACACACCACACACACACACACACACACACACACACACACACACACCACACACACACACACACACACATACACACAACACACACACTACACACACATCACCGCTCACAACATGCACACACACACACACACACAACACACACACACACACACACACACACACACACACACACACACACACACACACACACACACACACACACACACCACAACACACGCGCGCGCACACACACACACACACACACACACACACACACACACACACACACAGACACACACACACACACACACACACACACACACACACACACACACACACACACACACACACACACACAACACACACACACATACACGTGCGCGGACATACACTTACACACACACACACACACACACACACACACACACACACACACACACACACACACACACACACACACACTCACCACACACTCACACAACACACACACACACACACACACACACACACACACACACACACACACACACATGCGCGCGCGCTCTCACGCACTCACGCACTCACGCATGTACGTACGCATGCACACTCGCACACACTAAAACGTGATAGCAAATAATGTTTTAGACAAAAACCAAAGCAAAAAATCACTTCATATAGAACATGTCAGGGTAAAATCTTCACTGAATCATTTGGAAAGTAATTATTTTTGTTGTCATAAGGACCCGGTGGTAAATAAGATATGATTCAGAAAAATGGTTTGATTGCAATATGGTGGTCACCATAGCATTCCGAACCATCACCATCATTGTTTTCTGTGCATGCCATCAGCTTTCATTTCTTTTTTTGTACACAGGACTTTGACTCCGTTCTGCAAACACTCGGGACAGTTATCAGGTCAGTCAGCATCGTGCAGACAGGTAAGATGCCATGCAAGGAAGAGAGTCAAGATGGAAGGAAAGAAGCGGGCAAATGTCATGTGGGATGGACAGATGTGGTGACAACTCCGTTCCCTGAATGTCAATGGTTCCTGTGGAGATGAGTTGTCTGAGCCTGAAAGACCCAGCATATTAGAATCAAGGGGGTCCATGCGTTAAGACAACCCCTGTTCCTCATGCAAAAAAAAAAAAAAATTACATATTGATCTAGAGTAAAGGGTGAAGTGCTTTCGACTGTTGCATTAAAAGCCTGTGACATCAGGGTCATTAGTGTGTCAAAAGATAAATGTATGTTCCAGTTTTGCTATGGATTACTGAAATACTGCCACCACCATCACCACCACTACAACGACACCATCTCCACCATTACCTCCAACTTGTTAACACCTCTGCCACACAACCCATTCCCATGTTGTCAGTACTTGCACACTCATTGTGGTATCGTTCCCTACTCATTTCCCCCACAAGAAACTTTGAAAGGATTTACAAACATTCCCACAGCAGTTACTGGACAAAGTGTGTGACTGGATGAGAAAGTAACTGAGAGAAACTAAAGTGAATTACTGAGTAAGCGTGAAACCAGGGACAACAGAATGGAAATAAGAAAATATGGACAAGTGTAAAGTAAATGACACACTGTCTTCTCAATGCTCTAATCACCAACAAGCCAACTTCATCACACACAGCACCCACTACGTAGAAACCAACGGGAGGAGTAGAGGAAAAACTGGTGGACAGAACGAAGGAAGCGAATAATGAAAGGTAGAAGAAAGGAAGAAGAGAAGAAATTAAAGCTGGAATGAAGATAAGACGGAAGGAAAGCCAGATGAATAGAACAAAGCAGGGAAGAAAAAAGTGAATTGGAGAGAACATAACGAGAGAGGGAAAGACGGGTGAATTGGAGAGAACATAACGAGAGAGGGAAAGACGGGTGAATTGGAGAGAACATCACGAGAGAGGGAAAGACGGGTGAATTGGAGAGAACATCACGAGAGAGGGAAAGACGGGTGAATTGGAGAGAACATCACGAGAGAGGGAAAGACGGGTGAATTGGAGAGAACATCACGAGAGAGGGAAAGACGGGTGGAAACGAGAAAGTAGGGAAAAAAGGAGGGAATGAAAGATGAGAGAAAACGAAAGGACTATAATAAGAACAAACAAAGCAATAAAACATGAAAAGAAAGATTGAGAGTAGGAACAAATCAAGAAGGGAATAAATATGTATTGAAATATAAGACAGAAGAAAGTAATGAAAGAATGAAACAACGAAGAAATGACGTCTCCTCTGGTCGGTTGCCTTGACATCTTGACACTGGCTGCTCCCTGTGCGTTTCCGGTTCCGGGACTGCAGAGACAGCAGTCAGGGCGTGTCTGTAAAGGCCACTAAACTATCACAGAAGATGAAACAGCAGAGACAGCAGTCAGGGCGTGTCTGTAAAGGCCACTAAACTATCACAGAAGATGAAACAGCAGAGACAGCAGTCAGGGCGTGTCTGTAAAGGCCACTAAACTATCACAGAAGATGAAACAGCAGAGATTGATTGATTGATTGATTGATTAATTTAACGTCTGTTCACAACAATGGTGATATTAGACTAAAAATAAACCAATCAAAAAAAAAAAAACACACACACAAAAAAACAGCAACAACAAAAAATTCAAACGGGCTGCGTAAGAGTTTGTGCCTGTGTTTGCGCGCGTGCGCGCGCGCGCGCGTGTGTGTGTGTGTGTGGTGTGTGTGTGTGTGTGTGTGTGTGTGTGTGTGTGTGTGTGTGTGTGTGTGTGTGTGTGTGTGTGTGTGTGTGTGTGTGTGTGTGTGTGTGTGTGAGTGTGTGTGAGTGTGTGTGTGTGTGCGTGTGTTTGTGTACTGTGCGTATGCATGTGTGTGTAGAGTGGTGTGTGTGTGTGTGTGTGTGTGTGTGTGTGTGTGTGTGTGTGTGTGTGTGTGTGTGTGTGTGTGTGTGTGCGTGCGAGTGTGTGCGTGTGTGTGTTAGTGTGAATATGCACTTATGTGTGAAAGGCTACATATAAACATTAATACAATAACTATAAATGATTTAATGTTTACAATAAATTTGCAAGTATAGTGCTGGATAAAACTGATGCAATTTGTATCATTTCTTCGCTGTAGATTATATCATTTAAAGATCCCATTTTTGCTACATCTATCCCAGATATGTTGTATAACAGGGATAGCAATGGCCAATCAAAAAGAATATGTTCAATTGATATTGGATGACCACAAGCACATTCTACATTTTTTGAAAATTTAGTCTTCCATGAATTTAATCGAATTTTATAAATGAGACTAGACAAGGATCTCGAACACGGTAATTTTTGACTTTGAAGGAAGCTTTTCTGTCATTATACGACTTTCTGACATCGAATTTATTTCATGTGTTTCTAATTTTAGTGGACTATCAGGATATTTTCTAATAGCTCCTTCTTTCGCTGATCTATCAGCCATTTCATTCCCCCAAATACCACAGTGAGATGGAATCCAACAGAATTCTACATTAATACCTTTACATATAATTGAATGTATTAAGTAAAATATTGTAAAATTTTTAGGAGTCTATTTAACCCCTAAGTTAAAGTGGCGATATCATATTGAACACATAATAAGTAAAGCTAGACAAAGATTAAATTTTCTCAAAATAATTAATGCTCAGTCATGGGGACAAGAAACAGCAGAGACAGCAGTCAGGGCGTGTATGTAAAGGCCACTAAACTATCACATGATGAAACAGCAGAGACAGCAGCCAGGGCGTGTATGTAAAGGCCACTAAACTATCACATGATGAAACAGCAGAGACAGCAGCCAGGGCGTGTATGTAAAGGCCACTAAACTATCACATGATGAAACAGCAGAGACAGCAGCCAGGGCGTGTATGTAAAGGCCACTAAACTATCACATGATGAAACAGCAGAGACAGCAGCCAGGGCGTGTATGTAAAGGCCACTAAACTATCACAGAAGATGATTCAGAGAAGAAGAGAGAAAAGATGAGACAGAAGGCATAACGAAGGGAATGAATGAAGAACAAATGAATAAGAAAGGAAGAAATTACAGAAACAGAACGAGGAAAGAAATGAAAGAGGGAGAAAATTAATATACAAATGAAAGAAGAAAGAAAGGAAAGAGGAGAGAAACCATTCTACTCCAGTTTCGTTTCCAATACTGGGACGACCGGGGTGACGTCAAACACTGTTGTATCTGGCAC